>JASDQU010405913.1:0-10756 GCA_032191745.1 Picea mariana
CTCTTGTTGTTAAAGTTAAGGAAGGTTTGCAGGTTGAGGTACAGGTTGGTGCATGGTTGATGCACTTTTTTATGGTACATTTTGATTACAGTTTGAGGTACATGTAGATGCATGGTTGATGCATGGTTTAGGTTATTGGTACAGGTTGGTTGTAAGTCAGTGGGACAGGTTGGTACAGTTGTACAGTGGTATATCTCATAGTGATAGTGTGAAACTGGTTCCATCATTCTACTTATATGTCAGGGTGGTTGGACGGGGAAAGGATAGGTATTTTTAGTTACCTTTCAGTTGTATCCAGAGAACTTTTGGGGTTGTATCCTCCTTCTGGTTGTAGCCAGATAATTGTGGAGTTGGAGCTTCGCTCGGGTTGTAGCCTGAGAAACTAGGGGGTTGGAGCCTCCAGTTGCAGCTAGAAAAAAAAGAAAGTTAGTTCTTCCAATGAATGTAATTATTCAAGACATATAAGAAAAAGCATTCCATGGTTTTCTCCCATTTTAGGTTTCAACGTAAAACACCGGTGTACTATGTATGTGTATGATTGTTCTTTTGTTCATTTCTTATTTACTCTGTAGTTATTGGATGATAATGCTACATTTATATTTCACTTAGATTATATGGTTAAAAGGATTAGATTGCTCTATTATTGATTCACCCCCTCTTAGTTACCCAAAAAAAGTGATGCCCCCTGGCTGAAGCTGGGTGGCATGTAGTAAAATCAATCTCCCACTTGGTGAAAGGACCAACAACAATGACGGGAAACATGGGATTTGGATGTACCCTCATCTTCTAGGATAATATATGACACGGGTGGCACTTCTTGACCGACTTGATGCAATCCTTGATTAACGTAGGCCAAAAGTAATCGAATCGTAGAATCTTTTGGGATATTGCCAACACAGAAAAATGATCACCACATGATCTTGTGTAGAAGTCGTTAAGAACGAGTTCAACTTCTTCATGAATGAGGCACCAGTGAAGAATTCAATCTACACCTCGATGATACAAAGTGTCATCGAGTATGACATAGTTTTGTATCTGATGGCATATAAATCGATGCTCATCGCGAGAAGTAGAGGTGGGGAACTTCAAAATATGGAGATAGACTAGTATATCTCCATACCAGGGGTCCGAAGATGTGATCAGAAAAAGATCTCCTTTAATAGGCAATTCTTCGAGTGTAACATCACTTGATTCGACCAGAAGCTCTAAAATGAGCTCCGCAAAGATGAGTGAATTTTTAGATTTCGCAGAAACAAAATCTAAGTCAAATTCCTGGAGGATAACAATCCATCTACTGATTTTTCCGCCAATGATGCGTCATGTCAACATATATTGAAATGGATTCACAATGGTGATGACGGTGGTCTTAAGAAGTAGGATATAATGACGGAACCATTGGAAAACATGCATTGTTTCCAACGCAAGCTTCTCAACATGAGAATAGTTGAGTACCAGTCCAACCAAGCCTCGACTCAAGTAATAAATCACTTTCTCTCTGAGGAGATCGTCCTCTTGAACCAAGTCCATATCGATGTTGACTCTGCAATGGCCAAGTACAATAAGAAATATTTATTATAATTGGGAGGCCGGAGTAGAGGAACAAATTTGAAGGTGCATTTCAATGCTTTGAAAGAGCTTTGAGTGGCTTCGTCCCAGTAAAAAGGGACTACATTTTCAGTAAACACATGAACCATTTAGTGATCTCAGCATAGTTTGAGATAAAATGTAGAAGAAATTTCACTTTCCCCTGTAAGCTCTGAAGTTGAGGGACTATGCACGGGGGAGGCAACTAAACTATCACCTCAACCTTAAGAGGATTGACCATTATCCCTATTGTCGAAACTATGAAACTTAGAAGACGACCTGACGTCATGCAGAAACTGCACTTGTTAGGATTCAAGTGAATCCAATAGTAACGACATCATTCAAAGATTAGTCAGAGGTGTGTGGGATGATCAGATCTCTTACGAGATCATTATGTTACATCATCGAGATAGGCCTCGACTATATGTCTAAGGTCTTGGAAAGAAAAAGACATGGCCCACTGAAAAATGGCTCCAACATTCTTCAGGCCAAAAGGAATCTTACAATAAGAAAATGTGCCCCACGGAAAGATAAAAAAAATTTTATGTTGGTCTTTGAGTTTTATCTGAATCTGGTTATATCTCGAAAAACCATCCATGAATGAAAATACCTCCCAACCTGCACATTCATCAACAATCTAATCAATGAATGGGGTGGGGAAATTATCCTTTGGATAGGCTTTGTTCAAATCACGAAAGTCCATGCACTCGAATTGTACCCTATTTTTCATTGACCGAAATGGGATTTGACACCCATTGATTCAACTGAACGGGGTAGATGAAACTAGCTTTAAGTAGTTTCTCTACTTCAACCTTAATGGTTGTCACTTTCTGAGGATTCACCGAACAAAGTTTCTGTCGGACTGGCTTGGCATCAAGATAAGTCATTATCTCATGTCCAACAATTCTTGGATCAATGCCTGGAATTTCCTCGTAAGACCAGGAAAAAACATCACAGAATTTCTTAAATAAATCTATATAGATTTGAATCTCCTCGAGGGAGCAGTTCGCTCTGATGAAAACATTCTCCACGACATGAGGGGTTCTGAAGATATATATAGGTATCATTTCAACGATACTTTCCATATTACCCTCAGCATAAACTACGTGCGTAGCTAGAGGATTAATAGGCCAAGACCAGTCTTGAGTCATAGTCAACACGAATTCACCTGCCTCTATTCTTCTTAACTATGGGAGGAAATATGATCTATGATGGAGATCATCCTAGGGTCTGTCTGGACCATTCAAGGCCTCTATAATCACCTCATCAAAGGGAAAGACCAAGTCTAAAGAGTCTGTAGTGTCGAGGGAACCTTGAGCCCAAATAGGCTTGAGAACTGGATCTAACTCCTATGCAGGAGTCGGATCAGGGTCGATCGAAGCTTGCTGGACAACACTGTACGCAACTTCTATCATGGAAAAGGGCATGGCCATGCCAGGATGCCCTGTCCCTTCCATCGAGGTCAATGGGGAAAGAATAGTCCATGGATCGTTAAAGTAAGTCATTCATAATGATGACACTTGAAAAATTTCAGCCCTACGTTGGTCGGGGGAAACCAATATAAACTTGACATCACCAAAGGGAGGTGGGTAATCGAAAGTACCCATCAAAGGTGGGCACAAACCAACCCCTACATTGACAACATTGGGTTGAGGGTTATCAATCATTAGGAGTGTGGGTGCCTTTGATGAAGGGTCAGGCCTGGAGAAGGAAAATTAGTCAATGGTTATGATTCGACCCTCATGTAGAAACAACAAGACCCGAAAAACTATGGTAACCATTGCATGCATTGCGTAGGTCCAACTCCTTCCTAACAAAAGGTTGTAGTCGAGAGGCACATTGACCACTTCAACTTCGATGCACACGGTCTTCCCTCCTAACTGCACGGGGAAAGAAGGGGTGATTCCATGAGGTCTAAAAGAATGACCATCGAAAGAAGTAAACAGAGTAGGTGACAGAGACAGAATGGGTTTGCCTATGGCCTTCCAACACGCTAACAACATCACACAAGTAGAGGAACCCTCATCAACCACCATGCAAAAAATATTTTGGGTAAACGTTTTCATGGTGTAAGCCACTACTATATGAAACACAACGTGGTATGGGAGATGAGGTTTCAAGTCGGTTGTATCGAGAACAATCGTTCAAAGATTACATGGCTCTACGGATCCCAAGGTGGATAACAAATCATTTCTCTATGAAGAACAGCTCTGGAGAACTTCCAAGGCAGAGATCGCGCAAGGGGTTTGTGAAAAATCCTCCACCACCTGTTTGGATTATGAGAAGCTTTATTGAATGCCCCTTTCCGGATGCGTGTAATTGTTTCTCCCATCATCTTCTCAATATGGAGAGGAACATATGGCTTTACGGCTTCTTTACCCTTTTCAGCAGATTCCGACATTTTGTAATTGTGTGCCCTAGTTTCTATGTAAGCATCACCTTTCATCATATAAACATTTGTGGCTGAGTGATTACTAGAAGATGCGGGGGGTCCCTGACTACCCCCATCTACTCCTGAACAGGCTTGAATCATATTTTTCCCATGTGAAAATGGGTTCGTTAACACGACAGTTTGTTGTTGTGCCAATAAATTCTGGGCCTCTGCAAGTCGAGGGCACATGTGATTTGGGTGGTCTTTCGTGCAAAGGTTACACAGATACTTCGACTTTATCTTCTCTATGTTTCCCCTACCAGCATTGTTGTTGGGTGTCTTATCCCCCTTACCCTTTTTGTTTAATTTTTTTTTCTTTCTGTCAGGATGTTGGTTGACCTTTGGGTTCATCGACTGCACACTATGTGCGTCCGACGTTTGGGTAGGGGGAACTGTCGAACCGGAGGTCCAGCTGGCCATTGTCTATTGTATCGACAATTGTTGCAATTGAATTGACAGCTGATCAGTGGAATTTGCTTGTGCTGAGCCAACTATACCATCAGCATGTGGTCCATACTTTTGTCTGTCCTTGTTAAGGATAGACCATGGTGCATCTGGAAAAATATCATAGAGTAAACCAAACTGAGAGTATATCAGTTCGAGATGTTGTGCTCTCATTATCACCTCCTCCTCTGAAAACACTCCCTAAGTTGCAATGTCCTTGGATAACTAAGGTACTAAAGACTTTAGGAACCACTCCAACAAGAAATTTGGTGGGACCTGTACCTTAATAAAACTCTTCTGGCACCGCCATTCTCGGATGTGATCTGAGATATGATCAGCCTTAGTCTTCTCAAAATTATCCAACAATTCGGTGTCGACATCGTATCTCACGGATAGTTGGAAATGGTTTAGGAAAAACATTGCTAAAGTAAGAGTATCTTGAGCGATCAAGCTCAATATACCATTTCACGGCACCCCCAATAAGAGTGCGTTGAAATAGGTGCAATTGTACGAAGTCGTCTCACAGGGAGTTTGATGAGCACCATAGGTGGAAAGTTTTCACATAATCACCTAGATCTTCTCCAGGATTACCTTATAATTTCAGAATATCCGAGGGAAACTTAGTCCACATAGGGGGTCAATGCGGATCATGACAAATCGGGTCATTAAGCAACCATGACAAGTCTGGAAGATGTAATGTTGCCAAAAATGGTAGTTTTGGATGGGTACTATGTACAGGAAAAAGGGAGCATGGGTTTTGACTGGCACCAAGTTTCCAGGAAAAGCTAGGCTACTGGCTATGGTTCTGGTAGACACCATGGCCTTGACCAGCATACAGAAACTACGTTTGTTGGGACATCATTGACTGATTCCTATAATTGTATGTCAAGGGTTGGGCAGGGATTACTCCCTACATTGTGTTCTAGATATTTTGGAAGGGGTCGGCCCCTGTCGATTCGACGGGAATAGGTACTGAGCCTTGCTTTGGGTTCCATTGACCATGGAAAGGGTTACCCTCAGTCGACATCCCTGACAAGGGAACTGATTCCTGCCAAGGATTCCAAAGTCCTTGTGAGGAGAAAACTCATGTACTTACCCTCTGTGTAGGAATAGTACCCTGCACAGGATTCTGTAGTCCAAAACCAGGGCTTCCCCTAGACAAGACAGCATCTGACGAAAACGCGTTATTACCAAATGCGTCGAACAAAGAGAACGGCATGGAACCCACCAATGTGGTGTAATAAGAAGTTCCTTGACTTCCTGCTCCAAGCAACCTTTAGTTCGTGTTCGACCCAGCGGGTGGCTGAAAAGCACCACTGAGCGAGGGGGACAAAGGGGGAATGTGACCCCCACCATAAGGGATAGCGTTATAGGAGGCTGCGGTGCCCGCCATGGACCCTTGTAAAGGATTTTTTGAGATCCCTTCCCCCAAAACCATGGTTTGTAGGGTGGAGTAGGTAAGGATGGAGTTTGTATCAAACCCACGCATCCCATAGGAAAATGGAGGTCTCTTTGCACTCTGTGTGAATGGAACAGTGGTCATCGCCGATGACAGAATAAGACCACTGCTCAAAGTAGAGGTGGTCGAGACCATGGTGTTCCAGACTAGTGAAGGTGGGTTAGGAGGAAAAACACCCCCTGTGGTGGAATTCATTGAGGGAGTGTGAGGACTCCCTGACGAAGTAGTAGCATTTACTTCCATAGCTTCTTGCAAGACTATCTAATGCTCGTGAGGTGTTACCCTTGAAGGGACAACTTGTAACAATATTGGCACCAACAAATCAATGATGGGAGGGTTGGCTAGCTCGAGAGATTCCATTCCAAAGTCAAAAACAATGAGTTCCTCCTGATTTGAGTGCTCACCTCTCAGAGCTGGCTCAGGCACAGTTTCCTGCATTTTGGTCGCTTCGTATGACCCTTGCTGGTCAATTCTTTGCCATAATGGTGGCAGTGGTAGATCTAATGCAGTCGACGAAAGGCCTTGAAGCCTTCACAAATGGTGGAGCTCTTGATATCCCACCTTGTGAAAATATCAACGACACAGTAAGGCTTTAACTATCGTGTAAAACCAAGCACACACTAGAAAAGTTCCTACAATATAAAGTAAGCAAACCACTATCTAGTTGGAAGAACAATTACCCCAGCAAACACTAGAGAAACTTATCGGTGTAAGTGCAACTCGAACACTGAAGCACCCTCTAGGTATACTCTGCAAAGCATGGTCGGGCGTCTTCCCTAGGTACCGCGGTATACCCCCGCAATCACCTATGTAAGTCTCTAAAATAAAGGCAACTAATTTTCCAACTCATAAACAATCATCGGGCGGGTACAATCGATAGTCGAGTGGACCACAATGAGAAGGATAACAAGTCTGAAACCCACCGAGGGTATTGAAATCAAGTAGTCTGGAAGACAACTGAGGATGTCGAACAGATTCAAGGTCCATGAAGCTCCGTAGTCAAATTCAAACGACAGTATCCCACGACAGATCCTCAATATGTGTCCCCCACTATGCTTGGTCCGACTTTGGAGGGGTTATCTCCGCTACCTTTCTGCACGCGACCTCATGTTTATCTCTTGTGTTAGAGGGGGGGTCCCGGATAAATTTCACATCACTAGACTTTTACACTCCCTAGCTCCGACTCCAATATTTTTTTATAAGTCTTGAAGAGTTTCCTCTCCAACCTAATTCAAGGCTCTACCCTAAACTAGTTGATTGACCCTACAAACATAAAAGTCTAATTAATTTTAAATTAGTGTTGTTTTTAAATGGCTTGTTTTAACTCAGAGAATATGGCAGTGAAACTAGTGATGTGTATGCGATATGAAAAAGAGGATAACTAAACAAAAATGAAAGAAAAATTACTTATATTTAACAATAAATATTTGCAACTAACTCTTTAAAACAACTTTTCATAACTAACTTTTTTCAAGATCTTTAAAAGGAAGACCTAAAACGAAATTTCACTCGACTATGAGCTACTTAATGTTCTAAGAAATCAATAAAGAACTTTTTAAAATTGAACTCTTTTTCCTTTCAAGTAAAATAACTAACCCTAACTACTTTACCAAACTAAGGAATGGAATCTTTTTATTTTTATTTTTGAAAATGCTTCAAACAACAAAAAGCTTGAAATATTTTTTTTTCTTTTCTTTAAAGCAAATGAAAGGGGAAAAAGAAAATACAATGCAAGACTAAAACTGACCTCTGGCCCACTACGGATCGCAAGGAGTCACTAAAGACACCAAATGGGCTGATCAAAAACTCAAAGACTCGCCTAAAACCCTTTCGAAGTAAACACAAGAAATCTTGAAAAAGACAAGCAAACTGACATCTAACCCAGGCTTTGACTGTAAAAACAGAAGGCACTCAACTCTATCAAGAGACCCTGAGAAGTAAAAAACCTCAATCAGGGAATAGATTGACTGCCTCTTCTTAAAAATAGTCCCTTGAACCAGGTACATTACTGATGCTTAAGCAGCCTGCATATATACCCAGGTTGTATATAAAGCAGGGCGCGTATGTATGTGTGCTGACCCACAGTAGGGCGCGTACACCTCTATAATTTCTCAAAAAAGAAAAGAAACTAACTGACTAAAAGGGTAGGGAGAACTGGTATGGCACCAACCAGTGATCATAATCCCTTAAAAAACTCAACAGACTCAACAGAAACTCAAAAGGTACAAAACCAATCAAACACCCAAAAAATCCCCTAAAACCCTAGAGGCTTCCCCAGTATGGTCATCAGTTCTACTAGCAGGAAACCCCCCCCCTATGGCTACACCAGGGTTTACAATGTAGGAATATCAATAACCATTTAAAATTATCCTACTTCTCTAACTACCCTAGACATACCCCAGAGTTATGCAAGAAAAGTAAAATGAGAAGGATCGGGTAATTGTACCTTTACTTTGCGTCCAGTGACGATCCTCTCACGCTTGAAGGCTTCACTGACTGCAAACCTCCTCCCAAGGTTGGCCTGCATTCAAAGACCAATAAATAGAAAGATATAAGCATACATTTCATACATAAATAACGGTTAGATGCTAGAATAATAACATAAAACAAATGAAAACATTCGACACATCATGTTTTAGGACAGGAAAGGTACTTATTTTATTGATAATACAATTATTACTTACAACCAAAGTCATTTACTGCTCCTCGAACCTAGTCTCATCATAGTCAATGCCATGCACCTGCTTAAATCATTTGGCAATAAGCTCGGCTTTGTATCTTCTAATCTATCCATTTGTTGCGCTCTGTAATGATCCCAAGCCAATTTTTCGCTTGGAATCACTAACTAACCAGTGAATTGATTATTATTTGTTGTGTATGCAAGTTGGCCATGAACATTTCGACCTTAGGTTTTATTCATTTACTCAACTACGGATTTATACAAGCATCATTGTAAACACATGAATATCATCAATGCTACACATGATAGGAGCCACAAGCAAATAGCTTAACTTTATTATAAGAAAGAAAGCACCTGATACAATAGAGAAGCAGATCTGAAGTAGATGGCTTCAAGAAAATAATGGAGCTGCATACAAAATGCACGAAGATACAAATCAAGCCTCCCAAAGACTGCAATAGAATATGAACGCTCAACTTCCAAACCATGGTTTCAGCCTAACCCTCAAGCAACCAGTGCAGCCCTCGTGACTACTAGTACGGCCTACTGAAGATAGTGAACACCAAGGGTTCGGCCCTCCTGAAGATGAAACCTTCCAAACTCTTCCAAACTCTCCTCAATGATAGATCAAGGCAATGGAAGCCTCCTTCTGAAGTATGGGTCTCAAACACTAAATCTTCCTCCTCAAACTACAAAAACCCTAAGATGGTACGGCCCTCCTGAAACCCTGAATATGGACAATAGTACAGCCTAGTTGAAGGTGGTCTCTGAATCATATGAAAATCTCTTGGATGATGGATCAGACATCTATAAGAACTTGAGAGAAGTCTCAAGTTATGATATAGCCTTGAGCCTCCTAGATCTGCAAAATACCGAATCACCAAGTCGTACCCTTCCTCCCGAAATTGTCCCAACCTGCAGTAGATGATTAGGACGTGATAACTCCTCCAAGAAGCCCTCAAACTGATGAGAAAGGGCTTGCAAGAAAAATCCTAATGTTGGAAACCTCTCAAGCTTCTTCCATATGCTGGACCAACCTCTTCCTCAACAATTGGTGCGAGAAGTCTCAAGTTATGATATAGCCTTGAGCCTCCTAGATCTGCAAAATACCGAATCACCAAGTCGTACCCTTCCTCCCGAAATTGTCCCAACCTGCAGTAGATGATTAGGACGTGATAACTCCTCCAAGAAGCCCTCAAACTGATGAGAAAGGGCTTGCAAGAAAAATCCTAATGTTGGAAACCTCTCAAGCTTCTTCCATATGCTGGACCAACCTCTTCCTCAACAATTGGTGCACCCCTACAATAAAACCCTAGCTAATACAACCCTGCTGGTCCAACTGGTACGACACTGCTAGTCCTCTTGAATAAATGATGGTTGTAGAATGGTGTGGGTGGAGTATTTCATACTTGAGACCAATCTTGGAGCAAGGTTGATGCAAGAGCATCGCAAGGGCGTGCAAGCATAGCCAATAGCGAGACAGCGCGAAGATAAGAGACAGCTGGAAAAGCACTGAGCACATTTTTTGAAATTTTTTTGAAATATTAATGAAGTCATTAAGTGGAGGCATGCTTGTATTATTGTAAAAGGACCTTGAGTGATCCGCTCTCGTCCATAGTATATAGGAGCCTTTATGTGTAATGAATGTAGGTAGATAGAATTTAATGCTTAGATTAGACAGTTTAGAGCACAAGAGGGAAACGGGATATAGACACCCTCATTGTATAGTTGTATCATTATTGTCAAGATGAGAGCATAGAGCATAGAGAAGAGAGCAGAGAGTTGTAGTTGAAAACACCCATGTACAAAGATTTGAATTAATAGAAAGAGCTTCGATTCAAATTCATGGTGTCATATTTGTTCTCTGTGTATGCATGTTGAATGTTATGCTCATGAGTGTTTTACTCTTTCTGTCATGAATTTGTTGTTTATGCTAGGTGTGTATGATTTCTGATTAAATGTCTGGAATCTGAGAGAGAGAGAGTAAGGAATGAGTTTCAATTGTTTCTCTATCTGAGCAAGAGTTCCTGCAAGGAGTGCAGTGAAGTTTGTCTGCAAGGAGTGCGTTGACAGAAGTCAGAGTCCACCTCTGAAAGCTCGGGAGGGTTAACGTTGTTCTCATTCTCGCAGAAGTGCAAGTTGAGCACAGGAGCTGTGC
>JASDQU010405918.1:0-10678 GCA_032191745.1 Picea mariana
TGATAGAAAATACTGTGGCTTAGTCATCTAATGATAGACATTGATATATTGGTAAATTTCATTGGCTTATTTGCAAAATGTTGACCTCTTTGTCTATTATACTAACCCTAAAAGAAGCCTGACGTCACTTCTAGAATGTTGACACAGCTACCTTTATATATGAGCATTAGATGATATTTAATGCATTGAGTTAATTCAAGGATTGACCATTTTCATTGGATGCTATATCATTTTGGTATTTATTGACTTTTTCTTGCCATGGACATTATTGCAAACATTGACTTCGTCAATATTTACTATTATATATATGTTCATATACATTGAAATATAGATAGTCATTGATTTATGAAGTACTAACCACTACTTCATGTATTAGTTTCATTGTTGTCTTGTCTCCCAAGCAGGTGCCTTTCCGGTGGTTATTCTTCATTTGACTATCTTCTTGGCGGTAATCTGTGAAGGGGAAACTAGCCTTAATTCCTTGAGACTTTTCCTTTCAGAACCTAGATTGCCAGGGACGTCTCCCTTGGGCTTAGCCACCCTAAATAGAAAGAGCCCCCCATCGAGGTGACAGTGCATGGGAAAGCTCATGTTATGCCAGTTTGACCCTTACCCTTCAGCTACTTGACCTAAACTACAAACTGAGTGATAACATTTTGGTGCCGCTGCCGGGGAACACTGAGTCAATCTTCCTCAACGACAAATCCTTTGGTTAGCCTTGACTCAAAGGCCTTTTCTTACAAGCTTACCTGACGACTCCACTACAACTTTTTCCCTCTATTCTTCGGTAGTTTCAGGAAAACTATCTGGCGACTCCACAAACCAAAAGGAGGTTCAATAACCCTCCTCTAGCTTTCATAAGGAAGCCTCCTGCAAATTCACCTGTTGCCAAGTCACCTTTTGGAAAGAGACTACCTTTAAACATGACGACTCATAGTGGAAATTTGTATTCAAATCCCGCTACTGTGAAAACCACCACTATAACAAACCCTATACCTCCAATAAATCCAAATCCTCATAAATGGTCTCACCCAGCGAGATTTAACTGCTTCGACTTTAGCAACATCCAAGGTGGAGTACATTATTTTCCCACATATGCAAACTCCTGGCTACCTTCCTTTTCAGGAAAGGGTACCTCTGGAAATTCACATTGGACCCAGTTTTGCGACAGTTTTGACTTTCATATGGACGGTCAAGATCATCCTGATGTTTTCATGAAGCTCTTTGCAAGTTCTCTTACAGGAGATGCTAAGGTCTGGATTGATGGGCTTCCCAAGGAAAGCATAAAGAACATTGAAGAGATGCAAAAGGCATTTAAAGTAAGGTGGTGTGATAACGAACATTCACAATACTCGTTTGCCCAGTACTTCAACATTTACAGAGGACCTTGTGAAAGTACAAGATATTTCACTGATAGGTTCAATCTTATCCTTAAAAGGATCCGGTCAAAGGTTGGTTCAGAGCAAGCCATCATCGATCAATACCTGTACTCCTAAGAAGGAACCTTGCAATTCAAAGTTAGGGACCGGTCACCAACAACCTTGGAAGAAGCACAAGATATGGCCTTTTAGATTGAGAGAAATCTTGATTTTGATGACTACATTGAACAAAGAAACATGAATTGTGAACTATGGGATACAGGCAATGAACCCATGGCAGAGCTTGAGCCTCCAAGAATTCTCCAAATCGAATTCACTCCAACCAAAAGGAAATGGAGTCTTTCTCATAAGAATGATATCTCTTCCCAAGAACCTCCATTGAAGAAGGCCCATCCAAAGGACGAATATAGGAGTGTGTCACACAAAAACTTGGAGCCAATTCCCCTTCAAAACTTTTCTCTCTTTATTCATCAAGTGGGAGACCCAATTTCTAAAAACCATGAGTTCAAACCCTTTTACGTCTCCCTCCGAGTCAATGATTTTCTCCTCCATAATTATCTACTGCACCCAGAAGCCAAAGCCAATATAATGACAGAAGAGGTTATGCAACAATTGGGCCTAAAAATTTCACGAGCTAATAACAGAGATAATTTCGCGAAGGGAGTCATTAACAATCTTGAGATAGCCTTTGACTCCTGTCCCAGCGCTCGTTTCTTGATATATGTGGTTATTGTGGATGATATTAACAATTTTGGGATTATCATCTGTAATGATCTTATCAAACACTTGAATGGAATCATTCACAGAGGGTAGTCCAGAGCCATCATCCCTCATCCTGAAGGAGGATTTTATACCGTCTACAATGAAGCCTTTGTTGGATCACCGATTGAAAACCCCGATGAGATAGATGATCAACTCTTATGCATAAATAGCGGTCTGGATGTTGGTTCATTCAAAAAGGAAAGTTGGATATGGACACAGTTGAAGAGACAGAAGGAATCTGGACCTTAGAATTCGATGGATCACATTCAAATTTTGGATCAGGTGCTGGAATAGTCTTGACAGCTCTGTCAGGTGAGATCTTCTACCATTCATATAGGATGGAATTCCGTTGCACTAACAATGTGGATGAATATGAAGATTTTATTCTGGGACTCAATCTGGCAATCGATAAAGGAGCCACAATCTTGGAGGTGAAAGGTGACACAGACCTCATCGTCTTGCAAGTTCTAATGAGATTCGCAACTAAGAACGAGAAGTTAAAGAAGTATCGAGATGTAGCTCAAACTCTTTCAAAAACCTTCAAAAATATATCAATAGAAGTTGTTCCTCGAGAAGAAAACCATGTGGCGGATGCTCTGGCTGTCTCAGCTTCCACTCTGCAACCATGCGAAGGACCTCTTCATGATCAGTGCAAAATGGAGGTTGCTTTTAGACCTTCTATCCCTGACAATCTGGAGCACTGGAAGGTTTTCGAAGATGACGATCAAATTATCAGATTCATGGAAAATAAAAAAGAATTCACGGATACACAAGTTCCTTTCCTAGATGATTCTATGGACTTGGAAATCATCAACCTGCAAAACAATACTTTACTGAAAGGTTTTATTCCTCTGGAGAATCTATTTGACAGACATGATGTTTTCAAAGGAAAAAGAACCAACAAGAAAGATGAGGAAGCCTTGGAATTCAATATTGGTACTGAAATGGACCCGAGAATGGTCAAGATAGGGAAGGGGACTACCGAGAAAGAGAGGAAGGAAATATTGGAGCTCATTAGGGAATTCAGAGATACCTTTTCTTGGAACTATGATGAATTAAATGCCTATAGAGGAGACGTTATCCAACATGCTATACCCTTGGTGGAAGGAGCCAAGCCATTCTTCATTTGGTTATTCTTCATTTCACTATCTTCTTGGCGGCAATCTATGAAGGGGAAACTAGCCTTAATTCCTTGAGCCTTTTCCTTTCAGAACCCCAGATTGCCAGGGATGTCTCCCTTGGGCTTAGCCACCCTAAATAGAAAGAGCCCCCCATCGAGGTGACAGTGGGTGGGGAAGCTCATGTTACGCCAGTTTGACCCTTACCCTTCAGCTACTTGACCTAAACTACAAACTGAGCGATAACATTTTGGCGCTGCTACCGGGGAACACTGAGTCAATCTTCCTCAATGACAAATCCTTTGGTAAGCCTCGCCTCAAAGGCCTTTTATTACAAGCTTACCTGGAGACTCCACTACAACTTTGTCCCCCTATTATTTGGTAGTTTCAGGAAAACTATCTGGCGACTCCACAAACCAAAAGGAGGTTCAATAACCCTCCTCTAGCTTTCAGAAGGAAGCCTCCTGCTAATTCACCTGTTGTCAAGTCACCTTTTGGAAAGAGACTTCCTTTAAACATGACGACTCGTAGCGGAAAATTGTATTCAAATCCCACTACTGTGACAACCATCACTATAACAAACCCTATACCTCCAATCAATCTAAATCCTCATAAATGGTCTCACCCAGAGAGTTTTAACTGCTTCGACTTTAGCAACATCCAAGGTGGAGTACATGATTTGCCCACAAATGCAAACTCCTGGCTACCTTCCTTTTCAGGAAAGGGTATCTCTGGAAATTCACATTGGACCTAGTTTTGCGATAATTTTGACGTTCATCTGGATGGTCAATATCATCCTGATATTTTCATGAAGCTCTTTGCAAGTTCTCTTATAGGATATGCTAAGGTCTGGATTGATGGACTTCCCAAGGAAAGCATAAAGAACATTGAAGAGCTGCAAAAGGCCTTTGAAGTAAGGTGTTGTGATAATGAACATTCACAATACTCTTTTGCCCAGCACTTCAACATTTGCAAAGGACCTTGTGAAAGTACAAGAGATTTCACTGATAGGTTCAATCTTGTCCTTAAAAAGATCCGGTCAAAGGTTGGTTCAGAGCAAGCCATCATCAATCAATACCTATCCTCCTTAGAAGGAACCTTGCAATTCAAAGTTAGGGACCGGTCACCAACAACCTTGGAAGAAACACAAGATATGGCCTTTCAGATTGAGAGAAATCTTGATCTTGATGACTACATTGAAAAAAGAAACATGAATTGTGAACTATGGGATCCAGTCAATGAACCCATGGCAGAGCCTAAGCCTCCAAGCGTCCCCCAAATCAAATTAGCTCCTACTAAAAGGAAATGGAGTCTTTCTCATAAGAATGATATCTCTTCCCAAGAACCTCCATTGAAGAAGGCCCATCCAAAGGATGAAGATAGGAGTGTGTCACACAAAAGATTGGAGCCAAGTCTCCATCAAGACTTTTCTCTCTTTATTCATCAAGTGGGAGACCCAATTTCTAAAAACCGTGAGTTCAAACCCTTTTACGTCTCCCTTCGAGTCAATGATTTTCTCCTCCACAATTGTCTACTGCACCCAGAAGCCAAAGCCAATATAATGACAAAAGAGGTTATGCAACAATTGGGCCTAAAAATTTCACGAGCTAATACCAGAGATAATTTCGCGAAGGGAGTCATTAAAAATCTTGAGATAGAATTTTACTCCTGTCCCAACACTCCTTTCTTGATAAATGTGGTGGTTGTCGATGATATTAACAATTTCGAGATTATCATCTGTAATTATCTTATCAAACACTTGAATGGAAGCATTCACAGAGGGCAGTCCAAAGCCATCATCCCTCATCCTAAAGGAGGATTTTATACCATCTACAATGAACCCTTTGTTGGATCACCGATTGAAAACCCCGATGAGATAGATGATCAACTCTTATGCATAAATAGCGGTCTGGATGATTGGTTCATTCAAGAAGGAAAGTTGGATATGGACACAGTTGAAGAGACAGAAGGAATCTGGACCTTAGAATTCAATGGCTCACATTCAAATTTTGGATCAGGTGTTGGAATAGTCTTGACAGCTCCGTCAGGTGAGATATTCTACCATTCATATAGGCTGGAATTCCATTGCACTAACAATGTGGCTGAATATGAAGCTTTGATTCTGGGACTCAATCTGGCAATCGATAAGGAGCCACAATCTTGGAGGTGAAAGGTGACTCGAACCTCATCGTCTCACAAGTTCTAATGATATTCGCAACTAAGAACAAGAAGTTAAAGAAGTATCGAGATGTAGCTCAAACTCTTTCAAAAACCTTCAAAAAGATATCAATAGAAGTTGTTCCTTGAGATGAAAACCATGTGGCGGATGCTTTGGCTGTCTCAGCTTCCACTCTGCAACCATGCGAAGGACCTCTTCATGATCAGTGCAAAATGGAGGTTGTTTCTAGAACTTCTAACCCTGACAATCTGGAGCACTGGCAGGTTTTCGAAGACGACGATCAAATTATTAGATTCATGGAAAATAGCAAAGAATTCACGGATACACAAGTTGCTTTCCTGGCTGATTCTATGGACTTGGAAATCATCAACCTGCAAAACAATACTTTACCAAAAGGTTGTATTCCTCTAGAGAATCTATTTGACAGACATGATGTTTTCAAAGGAAAAAGAACCAACAAGCAAGCTGAGGAAGCCTTGGAATTCAATATTGGTACTGAAATGGACCCAAGAATGGTCAAGATAGGGAAGGGGACTACCGAGAAATAGAGGAAGGAAATACTGGAGCTCATTAGGGAATTCAGAGATACCTTTGCTTGGAACTATGATGAATTAAAGGCCTATAGAGGAGACGTTATCCAGCATGCTATACCCTTGGTGGAAGGAGCCAAGCCATTTTGACAGAAGTTAAGGCACATCAACCCAAAGTTAGCTAGGCAGATACAAAAGGAACTCCAAAAGATGGTTGACGCCGGTATCATAGCCCCAATCAGGTATTCTTCTTGGATGTCAAAACTCGTAGTTGTTCGAAAGAAAAATGGTGATATCTGCCTATGTGTTGATTTCTGCAACCTCAACCAGTTGTCTTTAAAGGAGTGTGTCACACAAAAAATTGGAGCCAATTCCCCTTCAAGACTTTTCTCTCTTTATTCATCAAGTGGGAGACCCAATTTCTAAAAATTGTGAGTTCAAACCCTTTTATGTCTCCCTCCGAATCAATGATTTTCTCGTCCACAATTGTCTACTGCACCCAGAAGCCAAAGCCAATATAATGACAGAAGAGCTTATGCAACAATTGGGCCTAAAAATTTCACGAGCTAATACCAGAGATAATTTCGCGAAGGGAGTCATTAACAATCTTGAGATAGCTTTTGACTCCTGTCCTAGCGCTCCTTTCTTGATAAATGTGGTTGTTGTGGATGATATTAACAATTTCGGGATTATCATCTGTAATGATCTTATCGAACACTTGAATGGAAGCATTCACAGAGGGAAGTCCAGAGCCATCATCCCTCATCCTGAAGGAGGATTTTATATTATCTACAATGAAACCTTTGTTGGATCACCGGTTGAAAACCCCGATGAGATAGATGATCAACTCTTATGCATAAATAGCGGTCTGGATGATTGGTTCATTCAAGAAGGAAAGTTGGATAGGGACACAGTTGAAGAGACAGAAGGAATCTGGACCTTAGAATTCGATGGCTCACATTAAAATTTTGGATCAGGTGCTGGAATAGTCTTGACAGCTCCGTCAGGTGAGATCTTCTACCATTCATATAGGCTGGAATTTCATTGCACTAACAATGTGGCTGAATATGAAGCTTTGATTCTGGGACTCAATCTGGCAATCGATAAAGGATCCACAATCTTGGAGGTGAAAGGTGACTTGGACCTCATCGTCTCGCAAGTTCTAATGAGATTTTCAACTAAGAATGAGAATTTAAAGAAGTATTGAGATGTAGCTCAAACTCTTTCAAAAACCTTCAAAAATATACCAATAGAAGTTGTTCCTCGAGAAGAAAACCATGTGGCGGATGCTCTGGCTGTCTCAGCTTCCACTCTGCAACCATGCGAAGGACATCTTCATGATCAGTGCAAAATGGAGGTTGTTTCTAGATCTTCTATCCCCGACAATCTCGATCACTGGCAGGTTTTCGAATACGACGATCAAATTATCAGATTCATGGAAAATAGCAAAGAATTCATGGATACACAAGTTGCTTTCTTGGCTGATTCTATGGACTTGGAAATCATCAACCTGCAAAACAATACTTTACCGAAAGGTTGTATTCCTATGGAGAATCTATTTAACAGACATGATGTTTTCAAAGGAAAAAGAACCAACAAGCAAGTTGAGGAAACCTTGGAATTCAATATTGGTACTGAAATGGACCCGAGAATGGTCAAGATAGGGAAGGGGACTACTGAGAAAGAGAGGAAGGAAATACTGGCTCTCATTAGGGAATTCAGAGATACCTTTTCTTGGAACTATGATGAATTAAAGGCCTATAGAGGAGACGTTATCCAGCATGCTATACCCTTGGTGGAAGGAGCCAAGCCATTTCGACAGAAGTTAAGGCACATCAACCCAAAGTTAGCTGGGTAGATACAAAAGGAACTCCAAAATATGGTTGACGCTAATATCATAGCCCCAATCAGGTATTCTTCTTGGATGTCAAATCTGGTAGTTGTTTGGAAGAAAAATGGTGATACCCGCTTATGTGTTGATTTCTGCAACCTCAACCATTTGTCGTTAAAGGATAATTATCCTCTCCCAAACATGGAACAACTGCTTCAACGAGTCACAAGAGAGGGAATGATGTCGATACTGGATGGATTCTCGGGATACAACCAAGTTTTACTCAAAAGAGAGGATCAACTCAAGACTACATTTACTACGCCCTGGGGAACTTTTATGTACTTGAGAATGCCATTTGGCCTTATGAATGAAGGTGTCACTTTTCAGAGAGAAATGGACTTCGCCTTTAGAGACCTCATACAAAAGATCATATAAATTTACCAACATGACCTCACAGTTGTGTCCAAAGAAAGGAAAGACCATCTCTCCCACCTCAAGATTGTTTTTGAACGATGTAGGAAGTATGGCATCTCACTGAATCCTAAGAAGTCTGTTTTTGGGATTGACGAAGGAAAATTGTTAGGACACGTGGCCTCACTAGGGGGTGTCTCCATTTATTATGAAAGATTCCAATCCATAAAAGACGTCCGTCCTCCAGTCAACAAGAAAGCCCTAAAATCTTTTCTGGAAAAATCAACTTCATGCGCATATTCGTGCCTAACTTTGCTGAAAGGATGAAACCATTAAGCGCTCTGCTAAAGAAGGATGTTGCTTTTAGATGGGGAAATGAGAATGATATATCTTTTGAAGATATCAAGAACGCCATCTCTCAAGCCTTGGTCTTGATCAGTCCTGATTTTTCCCGAGATTTTATAATTTTCTCATTTGCATCTCAGGACACTATTGCAGGTGTATTGATGCAGAAAGATGCTGACAACTTTGAAAATACCGTAGCCTTTATGAGAAAAGTTCTGAGAGATTCAGAATTGAACTACTCCATCATAGAAAAGAAGGCATATGCTTTGGTTAAGTCCCTCAAGCACTTCAGAAATTACATCGGCTATCATAAAATAAAGGCTTATGTCCCGTATCCAGCCATGAAGGATGTTTTGTCACAACAAGACTGTATGGGCACTCGAGGAAAGTGGGTTTCAAAAATCCAAGAGTATGACTTAGAGATAAAACCCACCAAGATAATAAAGGGACAAAGTTTGGCCCAAATGATGACCGAAATCAATCAAGAAGCCATACAGATGGGTGAAAATGAGCAGGTGAATGTAATAGTCAGTGAACTAGAACATGATGAATGGTATTCTGACATAGTTTATTATCTGAAGAACTTGTCTTGTCCTGATCACCCGGTAGATTACAAGAGGAGAGATTTGAGGTTGAAGGCTATGAAGTATTGCCTGAACAAAGACGGAATTGGGTGGAAGAATCACGATGGCATTATACTTCGATGCATAAACAAGGATGAGGCAAAGAAAATCTTGGAGGAGTTACACTCTGGGCATTGCGGTGGACATTTTGTCGCACGTACTACTGCTCACAAGATTTTAAGGGCTGGTTATTATTGGCCAACACTTTTCTCAGATGCTTATCAACATGTTCGATCTTGCCAACCTTGCCAATAATTCACCGGCAAACCAAAGCTTCCAGCCTAGCCTTTGAAACCAGTAGTAGTGGAAGCACCATTTCAGCAATGGGGTCTAGACTTTATTGGTGAATTCAAAGACAATTCGAGTAATGGTTATCGATGGATCCTGACAACCACATATTATTTCACCAGATGGGTTGAATCAATTCCTATAAAGAAGGCCACCGAAGAGGTTGTCATGAACTTCTTGGAAGATCAGATCATAACGAGGTTTGGGGTACCTTCCAAGATCACTATGGATAATGCCAAATCTTTCAGTTCCTACGCTCTGGTAGAGTTTTGTTTCAAATATGGAATTACCCTATCCCATTCCTCAAACTATTACCCACAGGGGAATGGATTAGCAGAATCAACCAACAAGAATCTCATGAATATCCTAAAAAAGGTCCTCGGAGAAAATAAGAAATCATGGGATAGTAAAATAAAGTATGCAGTATGGGCAGATCAAATAACAACAAGGACGTCCACAAGGAAAACCCCTTTTGAGTTGGCATATGGACTTGAAGTGAAACTCCCTGTGAACCTCAAAATTCCTATCCTTCGATTCGCACAACAATATGACACAGATGCAGAAGCAATCCAAGGGAGAATAAATCAGTTGATAGAATTAGATGAAACTCGAAGAAATGCCTTGGGTCAAATGATAAGGAACAAAGAGAAGATAAAGAAAACTTTTGATCACAAAGCCAAGGGGAGAAGTTTCGTTGAAGGAGATCTTGTCGTGCTGTGGGATAAAAGAAAAGAGAATCCTGGCATGCACAAAAAATTTGACAACCTATGGGGAGGCCCTTATAAGATCAAGAATTGTGCAGGTACAAATTCCTTCAACCTGGAAACAATGGAAGGAGAGATTCTGAAATTGCCAGTGAACGCTTTACATATCAAGCATTACTACCCTCCAGACACATGACGGTATAGGTAAGTATGAGTAGGTAGGCATTTCCGTGTATTATACCATCTGCATTTATTGTTTGTTTCCTTATATGCATCTTGATTGTTTTATCTCATATGTGTACATGTATTATGTTGCGGGGCTGAAATACCACCCCACCTTTTGTCACTGATGATTTATTGTCAAGTGTGAGTAGGTCTGCAGGTTTATGCCAGAGATACTGAGGTTCTCATGCGCTCTACTGTGAGAACATGTCCCCGAGTTGGAGCCAAATGTTATCCTCGTTTTCTAGGGATAACTAGGAGATCATGTCTTGAGGCCCACAGGTCC
>JASDQU010405919.1:0-10651 GCA_032191745.1 Picea mariana
TTCCTTCTTGTTGTGTGTGAGTGGAACGGACCCTCCTCTATTTGTAACTGTGTCGCAGCCTCTTCCACAAATCCTTCTAGACTGCGGCTAGCCTATCCTAGGCTACCCCTGCCCCTCCTAGGCTACCGCTAGCCCTTTCTTTGGTTGTTGTTGATGTGTTTCCAGAGTAGTTGTTGTCCCTTATTGTGTACAGCCTCTAGGGCCTGTTAAGACAGCCCTAAGGCTGCTACTCAGAGCTCTCCATTTAGCTGTAACAGCTCCTTACCTTTTTTCACAGTCTTGTTTGGGTTGTTTGGGGTATCTTTCACCTCTTTGTTTGTCATTGGGGTTTCTCCTTTTTCAGTCTTGTACTTGAAAGATCTTCTTGGAAACTGTCCACTTACATCATGATGAGATCAAACCCTTGAGGGTTTGATCCATGACCTTCATAGCTTTTCTGAGCATAAAGAAAGAGGACAGCTACACATCAGGTACTTCTATGATTTGGTTTTGCTAAGGTAAAGTTCAGATCTTATTATGCTAATATTTACATCTCAGAAATATTATTTTTTGTTCATGATCAGTCCTAGTTAAAGTCTGTTCTCCTTAGCATGTTCAGATTTGTATTTTCAGTATTTCAATTACTTCAGAATTTTGTTTTAAGTGCTGATCTGTATGTACAGTAGTGATCAAATTTAAAAGTTATTACTGCTTTCTTTTTTCCCTAAAAATTCTAACATGGGATCAGAGCTTAGGGCATGCAAAGAGCTCATTTGTGGCATACTTTTGAGCCTGCGTAGATCCACATCTAAGGGATTGTTTTTGCAGATCAGCAGTACGCTTGTTTTATCTTGTTTACAGTATGACTCCATAACTACTCATCTAAGACACTAGAACTCGGCCTGTTCTAAGGCTGAGGCAGCCACAGGTCCAAGACAAATCTGAGACTATTGAACAGCAGGTCCGGGCTGATTATAGGAGTTGGTCCAAGCCCTATTTATGGACATTACCAGCAACATTTCCCAGCCCTGTTTTGGGCAATCCAATTTCAGATCTAGATAAATTCTTGAGGCAGCTTGTGGATGACATTCTACAGAAATAAGGAGACCTAATCCTTCTAGAAACTACCTCCAGCACTAACCGCAGCCACTACAGGACAAAGGAAAATTGCAGACCTATCCTAAAAGACTGAGGCAATTCAAGTACAGATCTAAGGAAAGATCTTTGTGGATCTGAAGTGAAAAGGAGACCGAATTCAGACTTGACCTATTGCAGAAAGGAAACCGAGTTTCAGAGGAGGTAATGGTATGTTTGATACACATTTTTTTAGGCAGGTTGAGCATTGCCTTAAGACCATGCTTTAAATATGGATGATGTTTTTTTTTAAGTCTAAAGAAATGTTGAAGGCCCCTCATCTCATTTGTACCAGAACTTGAATTGATATCTATTCTGTGGAAGAGAAAAATATGTCTAGCCTCCATCTCTCCAACAAACTCAAAATACTTAGATTGAAAAGAACAGACAGTTTGAAAATTACAGTCATTGTTGTTATATGCATGAGAAGTGATTTAAAAGTGTGTTGATTGCTTTCTTGAATAAAGAGTGCAATGATATCAGTTTTCTGAACCTACAGAAAGCATGGATCAAGTGGTGCAGTTCTTTCTCTTTTTCTGTTGAAAACCCCTAATGAAATCCTTCAAGAAGAAAATCAAGTTAAACTAATCTAGAATGATGGTGGGTACCTTGCCTAAGCCTTTCTTGTTAAGGATCAGTATTTATGTCTCATCCACATGAGAGATTTAGAGCTCCTATTTGTTGATTGACAAGAGAGGGTTTCGGTGAAGGCAACTGGGGGCATGTTCTTGGCAAATTGCAGAAGCTATGGCCGGTGGGTTATTATTAATCTCAGAATCTTTTGACATTCTAAGACAGGCTGATTGAACAATCGGTGATATGATGGCTTTCCACTCCTTCCTCGAAGCCTGAACTGCACCCAGACAACCGAAATCAGCAACAGTCGAAAGTTTCTAAAATCTTTACATGCCATGGATCTGTTATCGATGGCTGGGGAGTTAGCTTGGCTTATCAAGGATATCTTACCTTGTAAACATATTATTCTGTCGGCAAGAGAGACATTTATCAGTTTCCTTGAAACATAAATTGGAGTTATTTTATCAGTGCAGTATAGTCACATTTGGCAGATTTCTGTTACTGTATGATATGATCCTTATTTGTCTTTTGGTCTCTAAGTTGCAAAAATAAAGGATCAGAGGATATTTTGGAGCTTAAGCCTATGGTGTCCTACCATCACATGCTCCTTCACTGGCTTGCTGATATTTTTGGTTTAATCCATGAATCTGTTGGAGAAGGGGATTATCGTCATCTCATTTTAGAACGATATCAGAATTCATCTATACCTCCCATCTTGGTGAGTGATATCTTAAAGTGGCAATTTGGAGAAACTCAGAGTCCAGGTATGTATCATTTGCACTCAATCACTGAATTTGTGACTACTAAAGACAGCAAGAAGACATGTGTTTATCTTCCTGTCGTATTTATGGACTGGTGTCTTAAAGCAGTTCTGTCAGAATCTCATTTATTTTTTATATGACCAAGGAAGATGTAACCTCAACTGTATGTTGGACCATTATTTCTGGTATGAGAGTCCAACAAGTTCTTTTTTGAGTCATATTTTTTGGTTGGGTTGTCTTCCTGGTTGAGGAGCAACATCAAGTTATCTTAGTAGTTGGAGTATCTCTCCCTTGACTTGGGAACTCAACATCCTCTTTGAGTCCTGAAATTATATTTGTGCCATTATCCTTGGTACAAGAGCACAATAAGGTTATACATGTCATCCACTGTATGTATCCTGCAATTTACCAAAGGGAACACTTGATTAGTGGATAGTTTGACTCAGCTTTTCATACTAAAACTTGGTACTGGCACCAAGTATATCTTAAAGAGATACGACACTAGTTCAAGGTCAATGGATCTTGTAGGAGGCTGAGAGGGAGCCAGTTTGCTCATGCAGGGAGGCAGATGTATTATGAGATTCAAAGGGAGTAGGTCTGGTAGTCCCTGTATGTGAGTTGGATGCAGCAGGAGCAAGCATGACCTCAACTACAGTGTATGTAGAGGCACTCCTAGAAAGGGAGGCGATACTACTTCCATAGGGAGAAGTTATTAAATCACTTTCAGAGATAGTGAACGCCATCTTGTTCGTTGATGTATTTGATGAACACAAGGCCAGATATTTGTTTTTGCCATGAATACATATATATGGTTGAGTTGAGACGTGTTCACTTGGTTGCGGCAAAACACATGTTAAGGTACCTGAAGGGTACATTGGACTATGGACTCCAATACGGTTCAGATCGTGAAGGTTATGTAGATTCAGATTGGGTCCTTGATGTATCTACTATCTAGTACACACCAGACCAGACTTTTGTTATGCAGTGAATGCCCTCAGTCAATTCATGTATAAATCAAAATACAATCATATGGTTGTTGCTAAGCATATTCTCATATCTGTACGAGGGACTATAGCCTATGGGCTCAGATACACTTCCAGTGGAGAAGTGATGCTTCATGGCTATACAGATTTAGATTGGGTCGGTAATGTTGCAGACCAGATGAGTACATATGAATGTTGTTTCAGTTTGGGTTCATCTTTGATCTCCCGATCCAGCAAGAAGCAGGGCAGAATACATTGCTGAGTGGCTCAGAAAGCTACTCTCAGATTTGTTGAGTGTTCAGCTAGAACCCACTGTAATTCACTGTGATTATCAGAGTTGTACAAACCGCTCCGAGATTCCTGTGTTTCATGACAGATCGAAACACATTGAGTTGAAATATCACTATGTTTGGGACATAGTGCAGAAGAACATTCTCAGTATTCAGTGTGTTCCGACAACGAAACAAACAACAGATAATTTTGACCAAGCCTCTGTCGTTGACAAAGTTTATGTACTTTCGAGATAAGCTTGGTGTTGCTGAGAGGGAGTGTTGAAATTAATGCAGCTACAAGAGCCATTCTCCAGAGAATGGAAAAAACCCTAGCTAAGATCTAGGGTCCCTAGTACACTCCTGGGGTTTCTTGGTTTGGGATCAAGCAATTAAAGCCATGGAAAAAGACCCTAGTGAGGGACCCTTGTATATTGTTGGGGTTCTTGGTCAAGGACCAAGCTATAAGTCCCTAGATGTGTTCTAGGGCCCCCCGGATGTGTTCCAGGGAATCCTTGCTCGGTGCTTTGATTCATCCTTGGATGTGTTCCTTCGTGGTTGATGATATAAGTCCCTAGATGTGTTCTAGGGCCCCTAGATGTGTTCCAGGGAATCCTTGCTCAGTGCTTGGATTGATCCTTGGATGTGTTCCTTGGTGGTTGATGATATAAGTCTCTATATGTGTTCTAGGGCCCCTGGATGTGTTCCAGAGAATCCTTGCTTGGTGCTTGGATTGATCCTTGGATGTGTTCCTTGGTGGTTGATGATATAAGTCCCTAGATGTATTCTAGGGCCCTTAGATGTGTTTCAGGGAATGCTTGCTTAAATGCTTGGGTTGATCCTTGCTCTTGTACCTCGGTGGATAAAGACCCTACTTGTGTTCTAGGGCCCCTAGATGTGTTCTGGGGTATTCTAGTTTGCGACCAAGTAGTTCTTGGTTGAGTACCAAGATTTGATGATGTGTGATCTTCTTCTTCTCTCTCGAGATGGTCCATGAGACCTAGGAGCAGCTACGAAGATGGACATGACCACATCATTGATCTTTCATCTCTCTTTGATCTTCTTGCTGCGGCTACTTCAGTTTTTGGATACGGCCTCCTTGGTGGACTCTCTCTTTCTGATTTGAGGTGCGGCCTCTTAGGTTTCTTCTAGTTTGTTGGCTGGGAGTTCCATTTCTGGTGTGTGGCTCCCCATTGATGGGTTTTGGTACCGCAGCCTTTCCTTCTTGCTGTGTGTGAGTGGAGCGGACCCTCCTATAGCTGCAATTGTGCCACGGCCTCTTCAACAGATCCTTCTAGACTGCCGCTAGCCTACCCTAGGCTACCTCTTTCCCTCCTAGGCTACAGCTAGCCTTTTCTTTGGCTGCTGTTGATGTGTTTCCAGAGTAGCTGCTGTTTCTTATTGTGTACAGCCCCTAGGGCCTGTTAAGACAGCCCTAAGGCTGCTACTCAGAGCTGTCCATTTTGTAACAGCTCCTTACCTTTTTTTGACAGCCTTGTTTGGGTTGTTTGGGGTATCTTTCACCTCTTTGTTCGGCATTGGGGTTTCTCCTTTTTCAGCCCTGTACTTGAAAGATCTTCTTGGCAACTGTCCACTTAAATCATGATGAGATTCAACCCTTGAGGATTTGATCCATGACCTTCATAGCTTTTCTGAGCATAAAGAAAGAGGACAGCTACACATCAGGTATTTCTATCATTTGTTTTTGCTAAGGTA
Organism: Picea mariana; assembly: GCA_032191745.1. NCBI lineage: Eukaryota > Viridiplantae > Streptophyta > Pinopsida > Pinales > Pinaceae > Picea > Picea mariana. The sequence goes on from JASDQU010405919.1 coordinate 5,419, forward strand.
AAATTCAGATCTTATTATGCTAATATTTACATCTGCTTTAAGTTCAAGTTAATATTCAGAAATATTTTTTTTTGTTCATAATCAATCCTAGTTAAAGTCTGTTCTCCCTATAGCATGTTCAGATTTGCATTTTCAGTATTTCATCTACTTCAGAATTTTGTTTTAAGTGCTGATCTGTATGTACAGTAGTGATCAAATTTAAAAGTTATTACTGCTTTCTCTTTTCCCTAAAAATTCTAACAACAAATTTGTATATCCTTCTTACAACATATAAATACATCAGTATTATATTGTTGAAGATCAAATACATAACAAATTTATAACGGCCAACTCCATTACATTTTAAATGTGAGAAAAACAATGAACATATGCAAACAGCATGATAGTTGAATAAAGAAAACTAACCTGGACAGCCCTTCGAGCAACATCCACAAAACTCTTCTGATCTTTTTGGCGCTTTACTCTTTCCCTTTTCAATTCCTCCCTTTCTCTCTCAAGTGTTTTCTCTAAAATCTATGGTTTATAAAAGTTAGAACTTAGAACTAACATATATATTTTGGTAAGACAATTAAAGAAAATAAACAAAATCTCCATTCAGGCAGACCTGTATCCTTGTATCTCTTTCCTTTAACATGTTTTCGGAATCCTTCAGAGCCTGTTCATGCTGGGCTGTCATCTCCTGACGAATAACAGATTCCTGATGCTTTGAGAGCTCACCCACTACCTTTTTGCCTGTAAAAAATATTTAATGTTAAGTTTATTGGAGCAAAAACAAGGTGATGGACACACTATAAAGAACAGAATTGTAATACTAGGAGATTTTTTGCCAAACCAGAACTTGATCTCATTTCTTCAATCTGTTTGGCCAAAGCCTGTCTTTCCTTGTTTAACTCGTCTTTCTCCTTAGTCAAAGAGTCAACTCTTCTCTGGAATGAAAACCAAAGTCCAGTAAGTTGGGCATCATTAATTAATCCCATGAGTTATCTTCAGCCTGTTCAAGGTCATTTCATGTAGCTAAAACTCGATCATCAGAAACACTATATTGCTGAATGTAGATCTATTGTGCAAATTCTGTCTTGAAAATCATCAAGGTAAAATCTGTCCTGAAAAGGATTCTTGGACTACTGACTTTCTACTTATTAATTTATATTATAAGAACAACTCAAGCTTTTGTAGCACTTAAGATGTATTATTTTTCAGATAGAAAATAAGATCCATGTGTACTACTATCAGTTTCCATCTAAACCCTCTATGTTTTGACCGATAAAAAAAGTGCAAAGAAAGAACGTTTGGCACCTTCTGTAAAATCAATTGCTTCTTATGCCTTTCAGCTTCAGATTTAAGAGTTGCCTGCCAGAAGAGAAGACAGAGTCAAGTCTCCAAAGCGAAGCCTGAAATTGCATTACCTGAAACTTTAACATTGTCACATCAAACAAGAACTTTACCTCAACCTGCGAAATTTCCTGAAGCTTCTTTTCCATTTCAGAAAACTTGACCTCTGTAGAGACGACCTCTTCCTCCAAATTAGATATTTTCTTCTGCTTTTCTGCTATCAGTTTTCTCCCCGAATCCACTTCTGTAGTCATAGCTTCAGACTTCTCCTATATTGATGCCCATTGTAAAATTAGTTGCACTATCAATCAGAACATTCAACATATTTACATTTTCAAATTAGAATTAAATAAGCAACAACAATGTGTCTAGAAGTGTATGTGACTTATATATCCCCCATTAATGAAATCATTTTAATGGCAACAGAGAATGCCAAAGCAAAAGAAAGCTCCAAATAATAAATGTTCTTTTGGAATACTGAGAAAATAGATCTAGTAACTTAGTATATACCAGGGATTAAGCTACCCTAACAAAGGTGAACACGAGGAAAGGGAGTAATTCATCTATTAGGTCAACATAAATGGGGATAAGTAAGGATGATTCCCAGCACTTGATGCAAATTATAGTTTTGCACTCCATTACTCAGGGTTTTTGTAGTAAGACTCAAAACTATACCTTTTTTCCCAAGTGACCAAGGTACGGGGGCTGATACGGGAATGCAACTTTTGAAATCAGGGTGCCGGGGAAGTTGGCATAGTTCAAATATAAATTTTATACATATAAAAGAAATCGAAAACAGAACTGAAATTAACACGAGTCACAAAAAACTTAAAACATGTAGCAATATAATTCTTCATTCATACAATAATGATATTCAGATTGGAATGAAGAAGAATAAAAGTGAAAATATCAAAATATTAAAATCTGAAACTGAAAGTGAACAGTGGAAAAGCTGGGAATCTGAAGAACGAAGCTGTAAAAAGGGGAGTTCTGGTGTTAAATATCTTCTGTGGGCCACGACTAACATCTCCCTGCAAAAGAATCAAACTCTTAAAATAACTTCCTTGAAATATTCATGGAATATATTACAAGGCACAGATCAGATCTTAAATCAGATCATTGGGCATGAAGGTTGCAGATCACAACTTAAAAATGGGAATACCAGGCATGGAATTAGACCATGCAATCATTCCCCAAGTTTAGTCGGGGAAGCCTTCCCTCGACCAGGACGTAGTATATGTTAGAATATAAGACTTACTTGATGTAATAAAGTTACAGTTTAAAAGTGACTTAGGTCAATTAAATGCTACTGTACTCATTGCTCGATAAAAGAGACTCATTGCTATTGTACTCAACGACTGGATGCTAATATTGAATATCATTTTCATCTTCATCTCTATTAGGGTTTCAGCCTACCTAAGTTTTTGTGCATTCTTTATTGTTCTATCTGTTCATTACATTAACCCAAGGCTTCATGGTTCATTCTTTGCCGAATCATTAACTGCATGCCATTGTTGTTCATTGCTAATTGTAACATGGTACTAGAGAATATGAGCAGCATGGCCTAGCCGTGATTCAAAGGAGTCTGAAGCCGTGGTGTACTCTATCAAATGTACGAGAGCCCGTACTCAAAGAGTCGAGCTACCAGAGTATTTTCCGCGTAAGAGAGCTGCTGCATAGAGTGAAGAGAACCACCACAATTTTAGGGGAATAAATAGTTGGTATAGCCTTAAAACCGTATATAGATGTAGTAGTTGGAAGGTTAGATGTTTTCAATCAAACCTAAACAAAGAACGTTAACCTAGAGATAAGAATACATTTTCTTTCTGAAAAGGAAATCACGTATAAAAGGGTCTAGGTTTATTTGATCAAACCTTTAGTTGATTCAACCAACCCACCCTTAGGAAGGGATGCTCTTTGAGGGGAATAAATAAATAGATTTGCTTTCTTAAAACCCAAAGGCAAGGGATAATGATCAGTACATATAAGAACGTTATAGATCTGCTTTCTTCAAACCCAAGGCTAGCATTTAGATTCGCTTTCTTCAAACCCACCAATTACTATTGAACTTGTGACTTTGAAAGTTAAAGCAAAGCCTTTATGGCGATGCACTAACCAACTAAGAAAACACCTCACTCTATTTCCTTTTCTTAAAAACTTAAGTGTCGGCTTAGCTTTATAGAATCAAGACCCAGAACGCCCAAGTGTCGCATAACAACCAGTACACACGCACCCAGAAACAACGACCTGGACACGCCGACCTCCCCTGAGTATTGAACTTGTACCTAGCAATAGCCAATATTAAAGAGACGTCAATGCAGTACAAGAGGAGGCCTAATTTGAAACTTGACACTTGCCACACCCTACTAATTATATCAACTGGATCAACTGTTTTGGATGGTATTTTGGGAGTTGTAAAGTAAAGAGTTGCCATATCTGCTATCTAGTAGAACATTGTGTCACTGCCACAACCTCTTGATTCGCCACGACAACCTGTTGAGTTGTCATATGGTGTGAGCCATTGCCAAATCCATTAACGGAGCCATCAATTTCTGGAGAGAGCTCTTGCCAATCCATAGCATCAAATTGTTGGGTGCTTCCCTTAACCAGATCGATCCAGATTGGGGCACTCAAGATATAGGATTGATTGCAAAATGATTTATTCCTCATGCCGCATCACACTCAACCTCAGATCAACCCCATGTTGATGTTTCTAGTAGCTGCGGGAGGTATTCACCTCCGGGACAACCTTTCTTATAGGAGAAGATGCCAAGACGTCAAAGGAAAACCATTGAAAGAATTAAAGAAGCCCCAAAAGAAATCTATTGCTCCAAAAGTAAAGTTGGCCTGCCAGAAAAAATAAAGTAAATATATATTTTTCAGAAAGGACAAGTCGTCCCCACTGGAAAATGTTCACTGGTCAGTTTAGTATAAATAAGGTAGGCGCCCTTCTCATTTGATGCACTCTCTCTCAGAATCATAGCGCAAGTTTGCAAGAGAGTTGCAGCTGCAGCTACAACTGCTGAAGGAAGGAAGGTGCAAGTCTATATCGCTCAGTCTCGGTGGTGCGCTAGAGGTGGACTAGTACTCTACCACTCTAGCTAGGGTTTACACTGTTGAGTTCTCTCCTTGTTGAGATAATTATTGTTGGATTCTTTCTTATTGGTTTGCTCTAGTGAATAGAGCTTGTTCTTGGTTATTCTATCTTTGCATGGATTTTCTCTATAAGAAAAGGTGTAGGGTTTTCTCCCCTTGTGTAGAAGGGTTTCACAGGATAACTACTATGCTTTGCTCGGGGGTGGCACTTGAGGATGCCTATGGTTCGGTGGCAATGAAAGAGCATTGCCTATGGAAAAACGAGTAGCCCCATAATTATGTTTTGTAATTTGTGCTTGGTTAATCTTCTTGAGATCCGAGTTATTTACTACAGTTAGTCTAGTATTCAAAAAATTCAACACCCCGGACTAGATCCGTACCCATATCAAAACCAGATCAATTCAGTGCAGATTTTCAATTCATAATGATGGATTTCAGGTTATCCATTGAGCGATATATGTTTTATGTTGAACTGAAGCACCCGCACCGCAATCTTTTCAGAATCAGGAAATCTCGGATCTGTATCGTATTCTTCAGTGTTTTCTGTTTTTTGCATAGAATCACTTTCTGGTATTAGTGGATCCTTTTCTAGTGACAGAATTGTGGCAGATTTATGATTTAATTCAGATTTCAGCAAATCTACAATACTAAAGTCACATACTCTGGAGCAAGGTTGTGGGGGAGCGCCCCGCCCCCCCTCGAACCCGCTCTCGGATTACACTCCGAAGGGGAGCGTTTTTAGGGAGGGCGCTCCCTCACCAAAAAATGCGCTCCCTAGTTTTTAAGGGAGCTCTCAGGGAGCATC
>JASDQU010405922.1:0-10651 GCA_032191745.1 Picea mariana
GATCCACCTGGATCTAGAACAAAACAAGACAGGACATGACTCGTTCCCTAAGTTTTAACCGTTGAATTAACTAGGAGGAAGGAATGAATAGCATACCTTATTATCGCTTCCTAGGGTCTTTGTTGCTCCTGTTTCGCTCCAGTGCTCTCGTGAAGTCCAGACCAAGACAACAAAAACCAACCAAAGTGAAGATAGCACAATATATTCAACAGTCAACCTATGTGTATGATCAAGGAATTACACAATAAAGTGGAAATAGCTTTATGGGAAAGGGACATGCCACTGTATCATATTAATGGAAAGTAAAGATTACAACCTGAGCCTTGATGTCGCAAACTTCCTTTAGATGGCTCTTGGCTCCGACACACACACTTGCTCAATATTTGCATGAAGAAGATCAAATCCTCTTGATAGACTTGCTAGAGTCTCCGAGCTGTTGTTCAATGCTAAGTCCTTCACACAATTCTTTCACCAATTCTCCAATGAATCTTGCTTAACCTTTTCCATGAAAATTCTCTCAATATATAAGAGAGAATGAATTTAGTTACTTGGATAAGAATGATCCCAAAATATCAGGGAATCCAGTACTAGGATAACCATTCGAATGCCAATCCATCCTTCTAGAAGATTCCCTTCTAGAAACATCGAGAATTCATCTTTTTTCATGCTTTAGGAAGAGTTCTCACCCTATCATTTCAACACAGTGCGGGAAGTTCACACCCTGGCTTAAAGCATCCTACGAGAATAGGTCATTCTTGCACCCAAATGCACTAGCAGCCTGCGAACCTTCTTCAAAAATGAGTTTTCTGGGAAGAGATGAAAGTAACTTTTCTCAGGAGAAAGTTCTTATGAAGAGCCTGAGTACACCATCATCAATACATCATCATGACAACCAAAATCATGGGTAACAGAATGCCCCCCAAAGTATGAGGTTGGAACCAGTGACAGTCGAAAGACTTTGTAAGTTGCATGTGTGTGTCAGAAACCAGGAGTACACCTAATCAGAAACCTGCGAACAACCAAGCATCTGCAGAATATCAAAAATACCAATTATGAGGTAGGCATTCCCATACTCATATCATATACTAATGACATCATAGACATAGGTCATGGCCACCAATCATACACTGTGGATCCATGCCATCAAAATATAGCGTAGCCACCAGGAATACATTGTGGATCTATGCGAGAAATTTCAAATTAAGACGACATAGCCACGAGACATACACAGTGGATCTATGTGTCGCAAATTATACATACTCCATCACAACCTAGACCAAAGAGATGATATCCAGGGTCTTCAATATCATCGCCCAAAGTACGAATCTGACCATGTGATTACATGTGTTTAAGTCAAACATGGAAGAAACCACTTGATTACCGGTCATTGATGAAACCGTTAACAAGTGCGAGGGAAATCACCATTGATGTCAATGACTCCTAAGGTACACTAGTACAATCCATCGAATGAGAATAAATGAGTTGAAGTCGACCATCCGATGGAATCTTTCGATCAGGGGTCCATGATGTAAACCCACTATCGAAAGTGAGGAAACCTACCATTGAGGCATGTAAGCTCCAAGGTACCAAATAATTTCTAAGTCTTGATTCTGGATAATGAGCTGAAGTCAACGGAACAAAACTCATCACAGGAGGGCCTTGATGTATCCCCCATCAATGACACGAAATGAGTAACAGATTTTGAAGGTGAAACAGAGTATGATGTGAATTGGACTGGACACAGGGAAGGCCAATACAGAGATAATGGATAATTGCAGATGGTAGACTCAATATAGGTTTCCGATGGAATTCTCTTGAGCATATGAATGACACGACCAATGATTTGGCAGCATTGACTCAAAGAAGACACAGGGAATGACCTTGTAGCAAATTGAATGAGAGACAAATGGATTTCCCAAACCGGCTTCAAATGTAATGAATAGGGGGTGTCATGTTCAAGAGAGACACTTACTGCCAATCAATAGGAAGATGAAAACATATCCCTTTCCCAAAATTTCCCCCACCATTTCTAGCGAGTACCTCTTTATTTTTACGCAAGCTTGAGGAGGATAACATATGCTTGTTGATGTAAGCTCATCCTTCGGACGAGTCCCTCGGAGTATGTTTAACGAACCCTAAGAAGGAGTGGTGTGGTCCCATCACAGGTCTGTCGATGTTTGTTTAACGAGTCTAAAAATAGAAAACTCAAAGGTTTTTCATGATTATAGAGTCTGGAAAAACACTTAAAAGAGAACTCTCTCAGTTCCTTTTTCGTAAAATAGTCTGGAAGAGACCGAAAAAGAGATAAATTATCTCTCACCAGATGCTTACTTCAAATACTTTATCGAGCGTGAAAATAGCAAGGTCGCTCGGCGATCTTTTCATGTTTAGAGAGTCTGAAAAGAGAGCTTAAAGAAGACTCCAGGGGGGTTCCTTTTTCGTATAACCTTGTTGAGCCCAAAAAAGTGATAAAAGTATGCTTGATCGCGTTCTCATATATTTTCAAGTGCAAGAATGGACAAAGACCACGCTCGAGGTTTTTATATAAAAACCATAAAAAACAATCAAAACACACGATGACAAAGAAAAATATGCTCGTATCCCTTTTTTTGACCATTGAAATCATTACGTCTACAAAAGGTTCACTCAAAATGACATTAGGGATTAGGGTTTAATAGATAAATAATAATAAAAAACCAAATGACATAGTAAAAGTAAATAAAAAGGAGTAAATACTCTTTTTACCATATCATTTTTACCTTTCCACTATTTGAGCTCCAAAAAACCCCTCTTTTACCCTCATAGTTCGGCGTCAGATTGCGGGAGCTACGATCATCCATTCAGCGAGCCGTCAGTGACAGTAAGGTAGGCTCTTAGTCCTTAACACTTTCATGGTTTAATTTTGCAATTTCATTGGTTAAAATTTCATTTTTAAGTTGATTTTTGGAGCAGTACTTGCGTGTTTCCATTCTCGCAGGCAGGCCATACGAGACCTGCAAGAATGAGGCATTCTCGTAGGTGAACCTAAGGCAGCTTGCGAGGTTCTCACACTGTGCACATAGGGCACCTATGAGAACTGCAAAGCTCAAAGGTTTTTTAAAAAAATTACCTAATGAACAAGAACCAAATCATGAAAAAAGTTGCTAATCTTCTTTTTGTGTTCCTTATGCAGATAATTGGCCATCAAAATGGTACTTGAATGGCGTGAAAGGGAGCACGAAGAAGACAATGTAATAGCCGAAAATCATACACCTACTATTATTGCTTTGAGAGACTATGGACTCCTGAAGTACTTTCGCATCCCGGGCATGAGGGCCCAAGTCAGACTATTAGAGTACCTGGTGCGTATGTGGGACCCTGATCAGTAGGTATTTCATGTGGGGGTCCACACACTATCCTTAGATATTGAGGACATTTACTTTTTGACTGGATTGTCATGGCGGGGGTATTATGTGATCCTGACTGGTAGCAGAGGTGGTGGGCTACAGATGAGTGAGTACTGTCGTTTACACTGCGTTCCCGAGGCTGAGAGAAAGAAAGGAAAAGTAGCTATTTGGGGGGTACAATATTTGACCCTCCATACTATCTTATTCACCATAGCTCAGATGGTTGGGAGTTCTATTCCTCACATGGTGTTACAGAGTTACTTCCAGTATGCTATTGAGTGTACTGAGCCTCGAGTGTTCAACTGGGCAGATGTTGTGCTTCGCAGTATAAAAAAGCAGTTGACCAAATGCAGACGAGGCGACGTGAAGCAATTCGGGTACAGATATTTCTTGGTGTCCTTCTTCCTTGAGAGGGTCCCATTACTGAGGCTACAGGTTCAGTGGAATATACTAGCTCCCAGGGATCCAAGGATGTTGAGATGGTGTCGGCTCATGGCCCGGCATGTCGCAGGACCGATCATCAAGTATGATGATACTTTCTTTGACTAGCTTCAACCACAGTTTTTGATGGTTGATGACTATGCTTATGCTGGGTTGGATTTCCAAGGAGATCCAGATTTAGTACTGCCAAAGAATGCTCAGTTGGGGGACCTTGGTAAGAAATGCACACATTTTTTTCTTTTAAATGTTTTTGTGAATTTTTATCATATTCAAATGTTTTTGTTTTATATGTTCATCCAAAGACTAATACCAAATCGTTTGTTGATAACAAAGATGTTGGACCTTACCGACCTCTTGGTACTTCTCCCATTCAATGGCGAGGAGACGTAGCGGCAACGCCACAATATGTTGAGGATTATCAAGTGGTGGAATAGAATCTAGAGGGCCTGACTGCAGATATTCCAGACATGACTCTGGAAGAGGTTCCATGACGCAATCATCATCATACTGTAGGAGTATCAACATCCATGGGTCGACTGCTTCATAGGGTTGCTCGAGCAGTCGTGTGTTACCGTGAACGTCATTCATGACGTCACTTTGTAGAAGCTATGAGCTTCATATTTTGGTCTTCGGACAAACTTTTTGTAAAAAACTCTTTTGATCGTTATATATACAGACAGCTTGTACCGATTTACCTTATATTGTGTGAATATTGATGTGATTGATTTATAAATGATTCAAATGTCTGCCCAATACATAATTAGCCAATGCATTTGTTAATGTATTTAGACATCTAGAAATATGTTGATATTCAATGTGATCAAAATAACGTTCCAAGAGGCGAATTCGCAAATACACCTGTAACAAAGTAGGACTTTGAATAGTGTAGATATTACTTAACTATAGTACTACAAGCTGCAAATCAAGTCGCACAACCAAATGACGAATTCCGAGCGAGATAGCATCAACCAATAATTCAATAACAGTGTTATACTCTGCAATGTTGTTGGTCACACGGCCGAGACACACACCTCGTAAGGAGACAAGTTCATTTGTAGGGGTGTAAATTACCCACGCAGCGGAAGCAAGGTTTTGAGTACTACGGCTAGCACCGTCAGCGAAGCCAATATAGGGTAGCGAAGACTCCGACATCTGGAAATCAAACACAACGTCACATAAGGGTAGAGACCAGACAACGACAAAAGCAAACTATAGTAACACACAAGAAGTATGATACAATACAAATACAAGTACTTGTGCGTAGATGATTTCATGCATAGTACTTCTTCAAGTACAACCCATTCCTGGGTTCACTCAAAGGGATACCATCGTAATCTACCAACTCATAAGCTCCTTTTTCCAAAACTCGTTGAACGATATAAGGACCTCGCCACATGGGTTTGAATTTCCCAGCTCCTAACATATCTCGATCTTGTTCATAGAGAAGAACAAGATCACCTTCGAAAAAAATGTGAGGCTTGACATGCTTGTCATATTGGGCCTTGACACGCTTTTTCTGAGCTTCTATGACTAGGGTGGCATCGCGTCGAGTTTCATCTAATCTCATAAGATACAATAGACGTTCTTCCTCGGCAGAAGTGTTGGGTAGGAGTTCAATAGCTAGTTTTAAAGAGGGTATCTCGCATTCGATAGGGAGAATGGCTTCCACACCATAGACTAACCGAAAAGGTGTAAACCCAGTAGCGAACCTGACGGATGTCCGGTACGCCCACAATGCCGAAAACAACATTGTGTGCCAACTTGTTTTATGAATCCCTATCATTCGTTGAAGCATAGTTATGAGAACTTTATTGATTGCTTCAACTTGGCCATTAGCTTGTGGATAATAGGCCATTGAGTTATCATGGCAAAGACCCAACTTTTTAGTAAGTTCAGACATCATAAAATTCCTAAAGTGGCTACCATGATCAGTGACGATAGCTTGGGGAACACCAAAACGAGCTATGACATGATTAAAAAGAAACAATGATGCGGTATTTCCAGTGTTGTCAAATGTCGGCATCGTCTCGGCCCATTTCGTAAAGTAATCAATGGCTACAATAATGTAACCATGCCCCCCGGTCGAGTGAGGGTGACATGTCATGAAATCGATGCCCCATTTCGCAAACGGACCAACTGAGACCATAGGATGAAGAGGAGCAGGATGTGACCAAATTTTCTGATTGTAGGTCTGGTAGGCATGGCATTTCTGAACAGCAATAATGCAATCGTTAAACAGAGAAGGCCAAAAATACCCTGCGTGTAAGATCTTCTGGGTGGTAGCATACCCAGACATATGACCACCACATGCTCTAGAATGGAAACCATTCAGAGCTTTCTCAGCTTCGTCGAACGTTAGACAACGACGAAAAATAGAGTCAATCCCCCGATGATAAAGAGTATCCCTGAGGATAATGTATTGACAAGCTTGATAGCGTATTCGACGTCATTCAGTACTGGACAAAGTGGGCTGGAAACTTTGGGTTTGGAGATATATAATGATATCCCCATACCAAATATCATCAGTTCTAATAAGGAAAAGAGATTCATCGAGTAATGAATCAACTGCTACATTTTCCGTGGCAGAATGAGGAAAATCGCATATCAACTCAGCAAAAACTAAAGACTTCTTAGACTTGGCATTGTCAAATTCCAAGTCAAACTCCTGGAGTATCACAATCCATTTAGAGTATTTTCCCCCTAGAAATTGACGTGTCAGAATGTGTTGCATAGGGTTGCAATGAGAAATCACCATAGTCTTGCGTGAGAGGATATAGTGCCGGAAGCATTGGACGGCTTGAACGACAGCCAAGGCCAATTTTTCGACATGTTGATACTTGATTTCAGTCGGCATGAGACTTCGACTCAAGTAGTAAATAACATGTTCTTCGTGAGCATCATCCTCTTGGATGAGAACCATGCCAATGGTACAATCTGAGGCAGCAAGGTAAAGGAAATAATTGCGACTATAATCGAGGGGGAAGAGAAGCGGAGCTTGCATTTGGGACAACTTTAAAGCTTCAAAAGAATTGTTGGCAATGGTATCCCAAATGAACTCTGAATCCTTTTTTAATAGCCGTGTAAATCCACGAGTTATCTCGACGTAATTTGGAATAAAACGACGAAGAAAGTTTGCTTTCCCCTGCAAACTTTGCAACTAGCGTAGTGCAGAAGGAGGAGGGAGATTAAGGATCGCCTCAACCTTCAAAGAATCCACCTAGATCCTGTGACGTGAAACGATAAAACCTAGAAGACGGTCGGATTCCACACAAAAAATGCACTTATGAGGATTTAAATGGATCCGGTAGAACCGACAGCGAATGACAATGGCTCGGAGGTGGGTGGAGTGATCAACTCTGCACATAGAATGAGTGGGTAAATAATCCAAATAGGGTTGAACGATATGTTTGATATCATGAAAAGCATAAGACATAGCGCATTGAAAAGTGGCGCCAGCGTTCTTAAGACCAAAAGGAAGTTTTCGATAGGCAGAAGTACCCCAAGGATAAATAAAAGCAGTCTTATGTTGATCCTCGGGAACGATGTTAATTTTATTATAGCCGGAGAAACCATCCATGAGAGAGAAGATTTCACTTCTGGCACAGTCATTGACAATCTGATCAACAAAAGGGGTAGGAAATTTGTCTTTTGGACAATCTTTATTGATATCCCTATAATCAACACACACACGAATTGTACCTTGCTTCTTGTCAATCGGGACGAGATTGGAAACCCAGTCTGTGAGAGCCACCAAATAAATAAAGTTGGCTTTCAGAAGTTTCTCGACTTCAAGCTTGATAGTAGCCGCTTTACGTGGGTGAACTGGATGAAGGCGTTGTCGGACGGGTTTAGCATCAGGATATGTCTTTATCTCATGAATTACAATCTCAGGGTCGATACCCGGCATTTCTTCGTAGCTCTAGGCGAATATGTCACGAAACTCTTTGAACAGGGATGTATAGGTGACTATTTCGTCAAGGGAATACGAAGCTCCAATATGGACATTTTAGACGATTCCAGGTTTGATGGATATGTCAATGGGAATTTTGGGTGAGATATTACTTAAGTTCCCTTCAGCAAACACATTGTGTGTAGACTCGGGAACGGTCGAGCTGATGACAACGGTCGACGGGGTCGAAATCCATTGGTAGTTCTCAAGAGTATGTTGCTCCAGAAAAGGAATAGAACGATGATGCCCATTGTCCCAAGGGGTGTCCTCCATGACAGACATGATCATCTCGTCAGTCAAAAAAATAACACGAAAAGGATCGGGAGACAACTCATCAAGAGAGGAGGTAGAAGGTGTTGCCGATTGAATGGCCTGATAGGCGGACTCAACCGGACTTAATGGCATTTCGTCGCCGAAACGAAGATGATCTCCAGGGTCAGGGACTATCCAAGGGTCAGAAGATGCATGAAGTTCATGAGGCAAAGTGGAGATCATATTGATAGAAGCAACAGATGAGCATGGAACATCGGGCAGTGGAATGGGGAAAGTACCCATTAACGAGGAGTCCTTTAGAAGGCCTACACTGACGTTCTCATAACCCGATGGGGTTTTAGCAATAAATGGTACATTTCTAGTATGGGTATCAGAATTGAAGAAGGCAAGTTGATCAACGGTAACAACCTTTCCTTGATGAGGGAAACATACTACATAGAAAAGTGTCCCCTTTCCTTGAGAATTATTTTTTCTCTCCTTATTCTTGCCTCTCCCCTTTTTAGATTTGTTTTTACCGGCTGGGGTAGATTGGACGACATTTACCTCAGAAGTTTTGCCAGTGGAAGTGGCAGGAGACGGAGCATTTTAAACATTAGAAGAAGCAGATTTAGGGTTTGGGCTTGAAACAAAATGTGATTGGTCTTGGGCTGTACCAATCACACCGTCAGCCGCATGCGAGGAAGCTGGGGTAGTTGAAGTGCTGGAAGTATTAGGACGAGGTAATTCAGGTAGTAAATCGTAAAGGGTTCCCGGTTGTGAATAAACGAGGTCAAGATACTGAACACGACTTATAGCCTGCTCTTCCGTGACTACGCCACCCATGGCAATGTCCTTACCGATTTTGTTCACAAATGATTTTGTAAACCATTCTACCAGTAACTGATCAGGGAGCTCAATTTTAATGAGACGTCGTCTCCTTCACCACTCATGGATGTGATTAGAGATATGAGTGCCTTTAGTCTATTTGAAGGAAGTCAGAATATCGGTTCCCGTGTCATAATGGATTGGTAACTGGTAATGCATAAGGAAATCCATAGCTAGGGTGTTGAAGTCAGAGAACAAACCTCGTGGCAATTCAATATACCACTTCACAGCCGAACCAGTAAGGGTTCGTTGAAAAGGATGTAAATGAATAGAGTCATCCATCAACGAGTTGGATGAGCACCATAGGTGAAAAGTCATAACGTGATTGTTTGGGTCCTCTCCCACTTTGCCGTCGAATTTAGGAATATCCGATGGAAGCTTGGTTGGTATAACAGGCCATTGGGGAGAGTGACGAATAGGATCATTTAAAATCCTTAACAAATTCGGACGATACAAAGTGGCAAGAAAAGGTAACTGTCGATTCACCTGTGGGTACTGGTGGCTTTGGGGAGGAAGCCATCTCGGCAAACCAGTAGGACCATAAGCAGTCTGCATATAATGTGAAGATCCAGGCATATTTGGTGGTGGTTGGAGAGGATAGTAGCTCATCAGATTATACCCTGGAACAGGGGCTTGCGTTTGAGCAGTCGTCCCCCAAATGGGATTAAACGAACCTAGATATGGTTGGCCCATGCTAGGGGGTGTTACTGACGCAGCTGGAAACTGCTGCCCCCCAATCAAATTTTGAGAAGGATTTTGTATCAACTGATTCCAATACTGAGCCAAGGATGGAGGTATGTTTTTCCCATAAGGTGGAGTTGGTCCTCCCATCGAAGGTGGTGTTCCAATTGGGTTTTTCCAACTGAGAGGGGGTTGAGTTATACTACCTTGATGAGATTGTCCACTAACCAGAAACTGATAAGTTGGAGTGAATGACAGAATAACGCCACTAGGATTAGGATTGCCAGTAGAGGATGATGAGGGTCATCCAAAAGGAAATTGAGGGAGTGTTGGAACAAAACTAGGAAGAAAGTGCCCAGAAGAAGAAGGACCACTAGGAGAACCGGATGGAGTTTGCGCAGGAGTAGGAATGGAAGCATTCAACACATGGTATCCAGGTGGTAGCGTCGGAGTGACATTGGGCATTCGCGGTGTGTTGATGGGAGCAAGACTAACCACAGTAAAACCGGTTGGAACACTTGTAGTAGCTGAAAGATGGGCCATTTCGGCAGGGATGGTAAAGTGATAAGTCGTAGTCAACGGTGCTGTCTCTGGACTAGAGATTTTGGAAATCACAGGAGGATTAATTTCAAAAATCACAGGTGAACCTGGACAAAAAAGGTCTCGTCGAAAAACACATGTAGACCAAAAAAGATCTTGGCCTTCTATACTAGGAAAGGGTCCAACTGGTGATCCAGAAGATGTAACAACTAATTCTCTGGAAGAATTCAGTCGCATAAATGGTCGCTCGGAATCAGGGTGATGTCGAAAGTCCTCTTGAGTATTAGTAATTCGAAAACGTTCTAGAGAGTCAGTTTGTTTCACTTGTGGTGTGGTGACGACTGTGACTTCACCTTGCCGAGGAGATCCCCCAGGTGTGCTTGTGGGCAAGGGTTGAGAACCTTCCAGATGCTCTGGAGATAAACCCTGCATTCTACGTGAACGACGTGGAGGAGCTATTGTAAACAAGTGACAAACTTCGCGAAGAAAATCCTATGGTCAACTTCGAGAAACAAAC
>JASDQU010405923.1:0-10432 GCA_032191745.1 Picea mariana
GCTCAACTAATAACCTGAGGATAAAAAACCCTCGGTGAAAGGAACTCTCCCAGTGAACCGATCCCAAGGTAACTGACCTAGACATGACTCATGCAGACCTATTACATTATTAACCCACGCAGGGGTGCGGAAATTCCAATTACAAAAATAAGTGTTGGGCCAAACACAACCCTGTAGAACCAAACGTCTTCGACAACATGGCATCTGACGATGCATCTCTTCATGGCACATGAGTTGACTACCCGTGCTAAATGGGCGGTCAACAGGGTCCATAGTATCTCATTTATGGGTACCTTTGTGGAGGGTGTGTCGCACCTTCGTCCATAATGCATTTTTCCAAGCCCATCAATTGCCTTTTATCTTTCTTTCTTTGTATTTTCTTTCAATATAGCATAGGGCGAGTTGGAGGCCACTGCCCTGGCGTGGTGACCAGATATTGACAGTGTCACCCACAAGTACTTTCACGAAAATGAGAAGGATGGCTCGTGATGAGACCCCCTTTCCCTCAGTCATGCAACTGAAAGCCATTACCCTGATGTGATGACCAGAAATGGTAATGTCATATGGTTAGATACCCATGGACGTAATAGGTTGGCTCGTGATGAAACCCATATCCTCAACCGATCCTTTAAGCATTTTTATTTATTCTTTTCATGGGGTCCTTATTTTCTTGTGGAGAATCTTTTCATTGCTTTCTCGAGATCCCCTGGGTGAAGCATCTGGAAGGTTCTTTCATTAGGCTTTTATCTTTTGCCATCTAACTCCCCTCTGGGCCTTCAGCCCCTTCTTCCCATGAAATGAGTAATGGTCCTTTCTAGGGTCAGTCTACCCCAAAATCCCAAGAGATGATGTCATGAGGGGAAATAATGATGGAAAGTGGTAAGTATGGTCAGGAGTGGCACGATGACTCATCAAAGGAAGCTACCAGAAACACCCCATCCTAAGGGTGGCCATCTACTTGAGTGCCCCAAGCCAACCACCAACATTTAAACAAGGTAAAAGGCATAGTTTCCAAAGAAGATGTCTCATAATAAAAAATAACCTCTGATATACAAGCTAGAATGCCTCAAATATTAAAATGATACCCACCATCATACCTGACTTGTACCGCATGGAGCGAGACCCAAGTGACTTGTGGTGGCAAGCTGGTGTGGATGATGACCAAGTGATGGGTCACTGTGGTAGCGATGCGGGTCTCTAGCTGTGCAAAAGGATACTGCTGGTCATGTGGTCTCTCGACACTCCATATCTACAACCTGAGGGCCTCGAGACATAATCGCCTTAGTTATCCACAAAATGGGGATAAAAAGCATCAAAAAATTCTCTATCCAATGACCAATAGCAAGAACTAATGGACAACTAATAGTTCAAGCAACCTATGTCAGATCACTTAAAGTTTTTATTATCTAGATATATAAGATAGGAAAAGATAATTTTATTAATGTCCAACAAATGGCCATGTTGTCGTCCTTATACACACTTGCAAACGTGAGCTAAGTCCGGCTCACTGAGTGTGTTCTTGGAGGCACAATGCCTAGGTTCACAGCCCACGCTGTCACTTTGACCGGAACCTCTTCCGTCTAGGCTTACTCCTAGGGAAGCCAAAGGGGGTAGACCTTAGTTACTAGATGTGTTAGAGTTAGGTTCTATGAGTTAATTTTAGTTTGTTAAGGTTAGAGGGGATTCTAATCCTAAGATGCTAAGTCAACCATGCAAGATGCAAGGGTTAGCATGAGAAGCAAGCCTTTTCCCTAGGTCAACTAAGACTAGTGCCTAGAAATTGGGCAAGGGGTCAACTATGTTAAAGGGTGTTTCTTTACAAAAGATTACAAGTTACTTACAGTTTTACAAAAGAATAAATCAATTAAACAATACCATATACATTTACTTACAATAAAGAATGTAGAGATACAACTAACCACGTTTATTTTCTATGTGTGCAAGATACAAAATATCAAAGCATCAAAGCATATCACCACATATATGAGATCATCATCAACACATTACTTCAATAACAAATTCCAAAGATTAAGAAGAGTTATGCACAGTTGTTATGAAGATTGTTAAAGAAGACCAACACTCTCAATATATTAAACCCCCAAGTGCTCTATTAGATTAGGTCTAGGGTTTAATAGTTAGGCTTTTCTTAAGATTTAACAAGTTTTATTAGCTTTCACCAAAGTCTCCTCCTCCTATTGTCAAATAATTGTTGGATGCTCAAGATAGTATGGCAACGAGGCCAACCCTAGCAGAACCAGTCAGCCCAGAACAAGAGTACTTCCCGGAGAGGACACACACCTGGCGCACCATGGGGCAGTCACCTGCCACTACCCTCCGTTGTTTTCCTCAAGCCCCGTTTTAGATGGTGAAGATGGTGGTCTAAGGTACCCTAAAGTAGTCTATTAAGTATATATAACAATTAGGTAGACTTTTAGGTGACTTTTAGAGTGTTTAGAAGATTTTAAAGCACTTTTTAGGTGCAATTTAGTGATATGGCCGAAACTGTTATTAGTTTTCTTAGTGTGTTGCTTAAGCTTAAACCATTGAGTAATGTCAACACATGTAAAACAAAATAAGAGATGGCTGAAGAATAAGATAATATCACATGCGCAATAGTAATTTGCTAAGGAACAAATAGATTTATGGCAAGAACAACTTGCCTTAAAGAGATCAAAGAAAAGTTATGTGTTTGCCTACTTAACCATTCAACATATTCCAAGCCCAAGTAAATGGCAACCAAAAGATGTTAACAATAAACCAATGAACCAATTACTTGCTAAGCACTTAAGAGATTTGAAGCATTAAAGATTAAACCATGTGCATAAGTAAGAAATAACAAGCTTGAAATGAAACTAAGCAATATCTAGTTAAATTATTTAGGTGTGTTGCCCAATAGGCTTAAGATAATGAGATAGATCTAGAACATAAGCATTTAAAACATATTAAACATTAGATCACATAACATCAAGTATTGATCATGTAGCCTTACCTATTTGGGGTATTCCTCTCCCAACTAGGTAGGTGGTTAAGTTATATTTGCTTAGTTAAGTTWMGTTTCTTTGAGATCTTAGTTATTAGGGCAAACCATGAAAGAGAAGCAAAATAGAAAAGTGAGCTAGGCTACAATCTAATCTACAATCAAACAAGCAAACCCCACGGCCTAGGTTTGGAAGGTGCCCACACCCTCWAAACCTAGCGGCCAAGCTAGAAAGAAACTCAAAAAAATGAAAAATGCTAGATCTAGCCTACGTCCTACCTACCCAAAGGCTCATAGAAGAGGGGRGGTCRTACCACTTCCCCTCTTACACTTMTGAGCTCAAACAATCAAGCAAAAAGAGAAAAAGTAGTGCACTACTAAGCTAGAAAATGAGAGGAGGGTTAGAAATAGCTACCAAATCCCCCAAAGGGGTCTTGAAGTGTTGTGTGTGTCTCTTTGGGGCAGCCAAGAGCCTCCAACCAAATCTGATATACCTACAAAAAAAGCAAGCCTTGCTTGCTAGGATGGCTACACACAACCAAGAAAAGTTAAGGAAACTCTTGCCTTTTTAGGGGCAAGAACTTTCCACAAGTAAAAGATATATTTGATATAATTTTTGACCTACTTAAACAATTATATAGCTGAAAATGACATGACTGAACAACAATATTAGGAGAGGAGCAATAGATCTAGAGAGTTGGAGTATGTGAGAGCTTCAAGTGACCCTTCTCCTAGAAGGAGTTCCCAATGAAACCCTAGAGATGAACCTGCAAGATCTCTTCAAACAACATGCATACAATAGACAATATGTTGATGTATTGCAATTAAACGACACTTCTATTTAACCAAACACATCAACATATATAAACCAATAGGCATACGCTCTATTAGATCTACTTAGATAACACTTTACCTAAGATCTAGTGTTGCAAGCACTTCAAAAATATCAATACAAAGTTACCTCCCATGCATAAGAAAAATAAGCATACACTTTACTCTTCTTGTTGTCCTCCAAAGCTTCTCCAAAATTATATTACTCAAGAAAAATGGTCTTGGAGAGAAATACTCCAAAACCCTAGAGCATAGAATGAAAATGAAATGGAATGAATGACTGGAGAGAGAGAGTTGGAAATCAAGTAGCATAACAATAGCTCAAGATATGGTGAGTTGGGGAGGAGAAATGAGATCTATTTATACTTAGAGAGGCAAACCTACCTCTCTTGGCTCTAAGCCAAGTGTCCACCACCAAGAATAAGAGTAGATCTCAAGGCTAGGGCACACCATCTAGGGTTTGAAAGCTAGATCTAACGTGTAGAAAAATGTAGGAAGTGTTGGGATTAAGCAAAGAGGTGTGGGAGGCCTTGGGATTGATGCCAAGGAAGGTGAGAGGTCTCAAATAATTTTTTTAAAAATCATTTGTGGAGTTTCTAGAAGAGGGGGGCGTAACTCCTCTTGGAGGGGGCAAAAAGAGGGTGAAAATGAAGGAATGGAGAGGGATTAATGAGAAAAAAGGAGTGGGATCACCCTAGGAGGTGATGTGGGGGTTAAGGGGAGTCATAACTCATGAGAGGGGGCCCCAAATAAGTCACAACAACCTCCACCAAGGAAAAACGTCAATCCCCCTAGGGGGGCGTGATTTTTTAGTGTATAAGGTGGGTAAGGGGTTAGAATAGGTTGGAAAAGGTTGGGAGGGTTATGTTATGCTTAGGGAGTCTCTCTCTAACCTTCATTCCACCATTTCACATCCTAAACTCATTATTACAAATTTTACATTTTTGCCATGTTTGAACTTTAGCAATTAAAATTGTTGTTTTAGACTGACTGACACTCCGAGTGGACTAACCCATGGCTAAAGTTGTCCGACTAAGCTAAAACTTGGTCCATGGATGTGGGGGGTGCTATTCCATTTCTTTTGAGCACAAATACCCCTATCAAAAGTCCAAGGATCTAGTTTTTACAATTATTGCTCAAAAATAATTAATTAATTAAATAATTAAACCTCCAAACTTAGGGAAATTTAATTAAAAACTAATTAATTAAAAAAAATTAATCTAGACTCGACGGAATTCCGCGAAACTTTCTATGATGTCTTGCATGGTCTTTTACAATGAATTCCCTATATAGTTACCAAAACATAAGCCCACTAGAACGTCGTTCACCACTTTGGAGGACATATGCAAAGTGAGAGGGGAAAACTCAAGGGAAATCAGTAAGGCTGAAAAGCCCAACTGATAACCTGAGGATAAAAAACCCTCGGTGAAAGGAACTCTCCCAGTGAACCGATCCCAAGATAACTGACCTAGACATGACTCATGCAGACCTATTACATTATTAACCCACGCAGGGGTGCGGAAATTTCAATTACAAAATAAAGCGTTGGGTCAAACACTGCCCTGTAGCACCAAAAGTCCTCAACAACATGAGCATCTGATGATGCATCTCTTCATGGCACATGAGTTGACCACCGGTGCTAAATGGGCAGTCAAAAGGCCAAAAGTAGGTCAATGGGACTAGGAAGTACAATCAGTGATACCAATCTGTCAGAGTGCCCTAGGCTTTCCCGAAAGCATAAAACAAGATAGATAACTAACATTAGCAGCACTGGCAGGCAATCATACAATTTTTTCAACAGTAGTTAGTTACTGTGGATGAATTCAGCCATAGGTTACGTCTATATGACACATTGTACATCATGGATGTCCCACAAGTTATTTTATGGAGGAAAAAGAACAACTCCCTATGTTTTTGTGTTACAGAAGCACTTCTAAACATATGAACATACAATATTGGAAATAGGTGTAAATTGTTTTAGCATGAGGGATAACAGGCATGGGTAATCCCAGGTGTAGCCTGCCACCTCACTGCCCTCTATTAACTTCAGCCAAGATCATAAGTGGAATATAGATGTGTGTTCTGAGGTACAATGGAAATTTATGTCATATTCGGATAATTCTCAATTGAGGACAGGATCTCAAAAAAGAACATCGACACTGCTGTTCATGATAAATCTATTATATTCCCAAAAATTTATCAGTGTGAATAGAGATAATACCAAACTACGTAAACTAGCAAGAGCTGTAAGAAATTGATGCCGGTTAACGTAGAAAACCTATTTGATTCCCTGTGTCTATGTTGGTGTGAATAGTGATGATGCCTCAACTAAGAAAATATGTGGATGCTGCAGTGTGTCGTAGACAGAGGAACATAAGATTTTTTGGCCACATGTCAGACAAGGAAAGCAAGTAGGGAAAACAAAGGCACTCGTATGGCTTAAGATAATAGCAGTACAAATTTGGAATGGCATTTACAACATATGAATTTACATCATGGAAAAATTACACTCTTGAATCTCAGAATCCATTCAATTAGGATAAGTATTGGGATCATGATTTCGTAACTGAAATGAGTACATAAAAAGACTTGTAACAACAACTTCTATCCCCATTTTAAAGGAACCTTTCATAAAGATGGCAATATTGATTGTTCTTTGTAGATGAAAGATCATTTACTTAAAACAATAGGTCGTTTACAACCTCCATACCTTTGAAACCTCTTCATGCTTGAATCCCAACAACAACAGAGCCTGCATAAAATGCCCTTATTATTAGCACATGATCACTCATCACGAACCAAACCCAACAAAATCCCCATCCACCATAGTTCATAAATTGCATGTTGAATACTCCAATATCCATTTTACATAATACGGACCAAACAAAACACATGCAATAGCTTAGTTATAGGTGCATATTGGAAAATACATGCCACTGACTGTCCAAGGTATTGTTAACAGGTAACAAGGATATTTTAGCATGTTACTTTCTGCTTTAAGGGAGAAATAAAGACATCATTTTTAACATCATTAAAGACATGAATTAGCTTACAAATGCTGATTCCAGAGAGAAAAGATCTCCAAGAATGCATTGGCCTTCCTTCTAAGGACATAGCCTTTCTACTCTCTCTTCCTCTACTATTGATGACCATGGAGCTGTATGGGAGTGAAGTCTTCATTTACCATTTGGGATGCTTGGCAGATAAATATAGTAAAAAGCATTAAACAATAGGCCTGAACTGACATGAAATTGAGCTCAATCGAAGGGGACTAATGGGATTAACTGTCAAAAGGATGCTGATGGTCAAGGTAGAAAAGACTTTTGCAAAATGCAAAGAAATAAGAAAAAATTTATGTTTGTTGAAGAAAATCTGCAATACTTGCAATACAAAAATTTAGGACAGGTAAGATAAGATAAGATAATTTTATTAATGTCCACAAAAGACAAGGAAAGGATTGACAGGACTAGAGACTACAATCAGTGGTTAATAGACTATGGGAGTGTCTAAAACACTCCTAGATGCTAAAATGTTAACAACGGGAAAGGAAGAGATACAAGTGACAATAAAAGAGGGAGTAGCTGGATCGAGGTAAACCAAACGAGGAAATCCCTAAAAGACATGAGGCCATAGCTCAACATCTACATCATAACTGGATATAAGAGTAGAGGTAGAAGAGGGAGAAGATGTATCCCTATCTTTGTCTATTGTTGTAAAGGAACCAACACAAAGCGTAATGACATTATCTGGGGAGTACTTGAGGTTGAGGGGGACTGGTTGTACAATCCTGGGAAGAACTCTAGAGAAAAATGAACTGCTCTCCTAAGATTGGTGGCTTAGGAGAAAAACCTCCTAATACAACTCTCGCTGCTCAATCAAGCTCAGTGGAAAGTACTTCGTATGGAGCATATCTGGCACTAAGGTTTCCTTGAAGTGGAGCGCATGTTGGTTAGGTGGGAGGAAGTCTGATGTTTCACTAATATGCCACCAAAAACCTCTAGAAGTGAGTTCGGCTGGAGCTTGTGCCCTCTAGCAATAGAAATCAAACGAAAGTAAGAAGTGATGAACTTTGTTATCCCCCATTCCTAGGGATAACTAAGGAGATGATGTCTCGAGGCCCTCAGGTTGTAGACAAGGAGTATCGAAAGGCAAATGCGTAGGAAGGGGCCCCTATCATACCACACAACACCATCCAATCGATGACAACAACATCCACCACACCCAGCTTGGCCCACAAAGGACAACAGGTCTTACTTCACGAGGTAACAAATCCGGTGTCATGGTAAGTGTCATTTTAATATTTGAAGCATTTTAACATGTTGCAAAGGATCCTTTCTTGATTTTGAAAACATTTGCTTGGAAATTATGCCTTTTGCTTCATTTCACCTTGGTGGTTGACATGTTGTCCTAGCAAGTGGTTCAACCTCGGGGATAGGGTTGCTACTGGGGGGTCTCCTTGAAGAGTCATTGTACCACTCCCGTCCATACTTATCATTTTCCACACTCATTTCCCTTTGTTTCCTCACCTTATGGGTTTTCGGGCATTACTAACCCAAGAAGGGCTTGCACCTCATTTCATGGGAAGAGGGGTTGACGGCCCATAGGAAGATAGCAGCTGCTATAAAAGAATAAGAAACTATGCTGAAAAGAAAGTGAACACAACGAATAAGGACCATCAAAAGCCGGTCCAACTTGAGTTCTACTTACTCAGTGCCCGCCCCGATCCCAAATTGCAAATGCTAAAGCTTGAAACCTTATAAAAGGAATTGACAAATTACAAACAAATGAAGGCAGGGATTAGAAAGATGGCTAAGAAGGGGTCTGGGAAAAATAGCACCTAAATAGTTGGTAACTTAAGAGCAAGCGAACTCTCTACAAAGGCGCCCATAAATGAGACAATATGAGCCCTTGTATGTCAAGAAACCCCATGCCCAAAAGTTATGCCCCCATCCACTTCACACTCTCTTACATGACTTAGAAAGGGTTTTCTTGGGAAACACTCTTTGACTTGGGGAATGATCCACCCAATAGGTCACCACGACAACCCCCCCATATTTAAATTTTGCAAGTTGTATAGGGTCTGTTATCACACAATTTGTACTTGCCCAAAGCCCAAGGCAAGTGCATCAAAATTGGTGTAACTGGGAGTGACCTATCACTATCACCTTAATAGAAAACCTCTTTCTATTTTGGAGTATGTCAAGACTACCCCAGGGGAGACGTCCCCAGTGACCTGAGGGTTTGAGAAGGCTAAGGCAAAAGATATAAGAATGTCCCTCCCCTCTCCCAGGTCACTCAAATCAAAGGGTTCGTTATGTCTTACAAAGATGAAGAAAATGAATAACGTTGTGTACCTGCCCAGAACAAGACAATAAAAATGGAAAAAGGGCACTTTCCAAGTACCAAAATGATATTAGTGTTTCATAAGACAATGAACTCTTAAGAAATGTACTAGCTGATATAGAATTGCAGCAGTATAGCAGTTAATAACAGTAATAAGAAATTTGCAACAGCCACAATAATTATGCTCTAAAATGCTTGATAAAAGACTTGAAATAATAGCTCTAACTAGGCAATTTGATAATAGATAGTCACAAGCAGTTTTAGCGATGTCTAGCTAGCATAACATATCACTTTTAGGGTTAATTTGTTGATGTTAGATGGCTGTAACAATATTTTGCAACAACAACAAGTAAGTTAGTGATTTAGGCTAATCTAAGGTTAGTAGAAGTTAGTAGGTTTTCAAAAGAAGATGTTCTGAAAATTGTTTGATCAATCAACACTTGTAGTGGGTAGACTAGTGCCTTCTAGGGTAATGGAGTCAATGATAGCAGCAGCAACTCTTAAGGGAAAAAGCAATGATTATACTTAGTCAAAGGAGATGGAGAGGATGAGAGAGGTGTTGGTAGCCCAAGGCCTCAAACATCCAAGTCCTAGAGATAATTGCTAGAAAGTAATGAAAATTAGGCCCTAGCGATTTATCTTTTCCTTAGACAAATTGAAATAAAATATGCAATAGGCAATGAAGTAGGGTTACTAGAGTGCTACAATGGTTGGGCTCTAGTATCTACTTCTAGATAGGTGTTTTTCAAGAAATCTTAGCAAGTAGAAGATTATAGAGAAAAAGATAGTATCGTATGTCTTTCTCCTAGGGTTTCAAGCAAGCAATTTTATAATCTTTGACATGAAACGAGTAAATTCACCATAAGCATTCATTCACAATAAAGAAATGCAGATTTTCTACTTACTTCACCGAGAATAATCAAGCATAAACCCTAGTTGAAGATCTTCCACATGAAAATTTGCCAAAATACACCAAGATTTGCCTCCCCAAAAGTTGTGCACCACTCAGTTTCAGCCAATAACCCTTAAAGAGGGCCGAATTTCAGACCTCACACTTGTGTGATGAGTGAATAATGAAAAAATGAGAGTTTTATCTCTCTATTTATACAATACTTATGACCTTTAATTAAATTTAGGTCATCAAAAGGCTGACATGGCCAAATTACATGAAAAATCCAATTTTTACATAAATGTCATTAATTAAACCCTAAAATCACTTTTAGAGGTGACGTCATGCCCTTCTAGGGTGATGTTGAGCCTCCTGGGTGGAATGTTGGGCCC
>JASDQU010405929.1:0-10616 GCA_032191745.1 Picea mariana
GTTTTCATTTTCCCTCACTCATCGAAATTCACCATAATATCCCATGATACCTCCCTCATATTTCTCCCCAATTTTCCTCACATTTAGTTCATGGTAAGTTCCATGGGAGATTACCATCTAAGACACTCCTTCCTTATTTCTAGGAATCCCCTTCTTCACTCATTAAAATTCAATGCAATATCCCATGAGATCTCCCCCAAGTTTCTCTCCATTGGTCCTCACATTTACTTCATGGTAAGTTCCATGGGAAATTACCATCTAAGACACACCTTCCTTATTTCTAGGAGTAACCTCCTCTCCTCTCGAATCCCTTGGAATAGAATTACATGATTATTTTAATATTCCCCATGACTAATCCATAAGAGAATTGGCCTTAGCCTTATCATTTTAATGGGTCATTGGAATGGCTCATCAAGAGAACTGATCGGAATGATCAATCATAGTCAAACTGTTAAATATCTATACCATATCTACAAATATAACTCAAAAATAACCAATAATAAACCCAAAACATTCACCATAACAATAAACACAATAAATAGAGAAAACCCTTGAGGTAAGGTAACACCATCTATTAATCCTTCAAGAAGGATAGAAATCCTCAAGCAATACTCATTTGTACATCAACAATATTCTTCACCATGTCAAATGCATTTATTACATATTCATTTTATAGAATTATCTATTTCCTAGGAACATTTTAGAGTAGGTATCTTCTAGAAAGTCCATGTATTATTACTAACTACCCATTTATTCTATCCAACTACCATAGTGGGCCTTATTTAATACCATGGTGGATCTAGTCAACCTTACATTGAATGGCCTCATTCCCATTGGGTGCCTCCCATATTCCCTCCCTAGGTATATTACATTCCACCTCCCTTAAGAATGTTTCATCCACAAAACATGAGAAGATACCATATTATATGACTGGCTGAGAATTGTGGCCAACTGGTGGCAAGTATGCCCATCCATCCATCCTAATGGAAGACAAACATGATTTCCAACTATTTCCTTTCCACCTTGAGCTTGCACCGCATCATGCCTATGTTTCCATGGGATTTTTGTTGGATCCTGATGTCTTCCTACAATGTTGTTAGTCCTCCATGCATCTCTTGATTGGTTTCCTTTCTGGTTCCCCACTAGTGCATAAGTGTGTGGATTCTCATGACATTTTCGTGATGATTGTTTTTCTCGATATGATATGGATGGTGATATACCATGACTGTAGGAATTGGTTCCTTTATCTTCAAATCTGCAACCCTCCTTAACTTCTTTATGGATTTTTTCATGTGGCCTTTCTTCATCTCCTTTTGTAAAATTTTCGTTAGATTCAACATCAAACTCAAAAAGAACTTTTGTGCTTGTTATTGTGAGCCCTTCTGACTTATTTTTCCCTTCTTGTGGCTTTGTTGCATCTCCTAATGTAGACTCTGCCTCTCATTCTTCTTCAAACTCTTGAATAACTTTTTTTCTTTCCCCCATAGGCCCTCGTTTCTTACTAAGAGACACATCCTACAACGTAACCTTATTTTTCTTGTACCAAAGTTTCAAAAACTTATTTTCCACATTAATATTAATTGTACCAATGGTGGCCATCCAAGGGTATCCCAAAACAATATCCACCTCATCCATATCTATAGCATAAAAATATGAATGCAACACATATTTATCCATACTGAGCTTCAAATATTTAAAAATTTTAACATTTTCACCCTTAACCTGTGTTCCTTGAATATTCTTTGCAGGAATTTGCAATTTATTAACCAACGAAACATTGATAAAATTATGCATGCAACCAGGGTTAATAGAAACAATGACATTTTCTTTATGAATACAACCATGAATCTGCAATATAGATTTTCCACCTGAAAATAAATCCTTGGTGCATTCTTTATCCTTACTCTTCTTATGAGACGACTTATCTAAAAGAATTTTTTCAATGGCTTCCTCAGAAAGTGATATCCATTCCATATAGTCAATTGATTACCACCATATTAAAGAATCATCGTTGAGATTAGTATGTAGACAAAATTTCCACATCCATGGTCATGATGACTTACAATGTTGTAGATATTCTTAAATAGTATGGACATCCTATTTTCTAGTAAAAAACATCTTGCTTGGAAGAAATCTTCAACACCAACTAGGATTTAAAAATAACTTACAACAGAAAATCGCGGCTTTTTCCCGAAAAACCTTGAAACAATGTCGAATTTAAAATGCTCATAACTTTACTTCCTGGACTCCGTTTCAGCTAATTTTTTTTTTTTAATTGGGTACTTTTCTGAGAGGAATCCAAATATCCAATTGGTTTCAGAAACATTTGACAAGAAAGTCTCAAATATTATCCTAAAGTGCACCGCTCCCTTTTTTGTTAAAACAAATATTCAAAAAATAACCAAAATTTCTTCCCTTCTTTGCCCAAGGAAAGAGATTTGACACCACTTGTTAAATATCTATACCAGATCTACAAATATTACTCAGAAATAACCAATAATAAACCCAAAACATTTGCCATAACAATGAACACAAGAAATAGAGAAAACCCTTGAGGTAGGGTAACTCCATCTATTAATCCTTTTGGAAGGATAAAACTCCTCAAGAAATACTTGCGTCTACATCAACAATATTCTTCATCATGCCAATTACATTGCTTACATATTATTTTATAGCATTCTCTATTTCCTAGGAACATTCTAGAGTAGGTATCTTCTAGAAAGTCCATTTATTATTTCTAACTACCCATTTATTCTATCCAACTACCATAGTGGGCCTTATTTAATACCATGGTGGACCTAGTCCACCTTACATTGAATGGCCCCATTCCCATTGGGTACCTCCCATATTACCCCCCATATTACCTCCCTAGGTATATTACACAACCCTCCTTGCATGTTCTGACCAGGACATTCCGATGAACCTTCAAGAGGGGGATTAATATATTGTATTAATGTTATACCCATAAGGATCCTATGTCATTGGAGAATTTACCAATACCTACCACCTCCCTTACCATGAGACCCTCATGACCATGCATTTTTTTAAAACAATTTTGGAGGTTAATTTAATATATTTTCCTGGAGAATGTGCACCCATCGAAATTAACGTTATTTTAATACTTTTTTGGGGATGGGTATTAATTTAATATTTTGGAATATTTTACCATGACTTACCTCACCTTTAGACCAACCCTTTCGTCGACCAACCATTCCAACCATGTATTATTTTAATATATTTTGGAGGGTTATTTTAATATTATTTGTGGGAGACTGTGCATTATTTTAATATTTATTTTTGGGGGAATGAACTATGGGAAATATTATTATTTTAATATTCTTCATATCCCATCGAAAGATACTGTCGAAGAGATACTCCTGGAATAATTCATCAGAGAGTTACCATCGGAAGTTACCACTTGAGTGAGCTAGAGTGTGTCGTCAGAGAGTTACCATCAGAGTGTGCATGCACCAACCATTCTGACCAACCTTCCCGACCATCCATTCCGATGATGGAGTTTTATTACCATGCATTTTTAATATTATAAATTTTGACCAAGACTTTGGTTATATTTCACATGGGTGGGGGGAATATTTTATTATTTTTAAATTTATTTTTTATCAATTTCTAATTTTGTGTGGGTGGGGGGAATATTTTATTATTTTAAATATATTTTTAGTAAGTTTTTGTTTCCACATTAGGGTTAGGGGTAATTTTATTATTTTATTTGTTAATTGTATTTTACGTAGGTTAATTTAATTAATTTCTTAGTTCATTTATTTTTTTATTATTTTCCTAATTTCTAGGACGGTAATTGGCCAAAATTACATTACAAGCCCTAGGTTATATGTCTTCCCTATGTTCATATACAAATTAGCTAAAGGGGATAAAACTATTTAAACCACTCAGTTTTGGATTTCCTTATGCATGTGGGATTTTTATTTTCCAGGTTAAAGATCAACGACCCAGATTCACCCACATGTATGATCAAGGGCTACTAAGCACCATTTCTCAAATGGGTGTATCTTGAGCTGTATGTGTCAGAATTCAACCCATGATACCTCATTGAAAAGGTATAAAACTGAGGAATGTAGTGGAAGAGGACTTATGGATGAACAATAACAAAAAACCTCAGAAATCATAGAGAACAACAAACCACGAATTTGCGGGGGGAATTGACTATGAAAACTTCAGATGGCCATATCCGAAGATACAAGCAACGAAATCAGGCCCAAGATAGCTCACTGAAAATTTAGAAGAGAATAGAATATGATAGCACAACAAGAATTGACGGATTAAGGGTGGAAGTTCTCGGAAAACATAGAAAATAGAATAATCCCTAATTTAATTGAAGAACAAGTTGTGCAATGTTCAAAAAGTCACAACTCAAGCTACATGTGTCTAAATTGGACCTGCAAGAACATGATGGAAGGATGAGACAAAGGAGAATAAGAAAAGATTATATTAATCTATAGAAAAACATTGGAAACATCTAGAGACATCATGAAAAGTAGAAGACAACACCAACAAGTCGAGTGAATAATATTTTTAAATGAATACCATTTATGAGATTTCTTAGGGAAAGAATAGCCACTTAGGAGTCTCTTCAAATTGTGTTCGTAATGCTCACATGTTCATTTTCAAAAATGTAAAAGAAATTAGAATTTGTATAATACAAAAATGAAGGGAAAACAAGGTGAACAGTCACAAGAGTTGAAGAGTCTCTCTTGTCTTATAAAAGAGGACTTGTTGGATATAATGAGGGACTTTTTCCATTGTATAGATTGATAATACTCTTTATTCTAAATATATGAAGAGAAAAAGGTGTTTTGAATTCATAATTATTTTCAAATGCTTGTGGGATTACTCTACACATGTATTTGGTGTTTAAGTTTTCTAGGTACTGATCATGTGAACTATTTGTGTGCTTAGTATTTAGGATTATTATGTTGTTGTGATTTATAATGAGTATAGAGATGATGTTACATGTCTCCTCTTCAACTACTTGAGATGATATATGAAATATTATTTTCTTAACATATTATTGGTTTCCATGAACTATTTTTGTTGTCAAAATACCACTTTAAATTGTGCTCATATATTAGTTTTTCTCTCGCTAAACAGTTTAGAAGTAGTTAGATTATATTAGTTTGCTTTCAATTAGATTAGATCTATAATTAATTAAAACTTTTTTCTGGACAGTTCGTTTTCTTTCCCCTTTTTATTCTTTTAATTTTTAGTACTGGTCGAAAATGATACACCAAACAAGAGTAGGTCTAATTGGGACTTGCCATTAGGCATTCTCCCTTACCTGCTTGAAAGGCCATTTAGACCCATCAACTGAACCAATGCCTTGAGAATGATAAAAATCCAATGAATAACAATCCACTTTGAGGGGGAAACTTCCTTTTACAATATATTCAATTTACAAGATGAGATTATATCATCCTAAGACTAGGTATCCTTGGTATATATATAGGAAGAAAATGGTACAATTATAATGAAAGGGTACAATAAAGGGTTCTAGCTTACCTACTAATATAACACTATAAATGTGATAATTCAATATATAGGGATTAATAAAGGGTTTTATAATTAACATGGGGCTTTGTCTAGGGATTAACAKGCCCCTCTCCTTYGAAYAAGTGTTTTCCTCRACACTTGAATAACCACAGGTGTTTCTGCATGAATAATTCATCTTCCCATGTCACCTCTTCCATTTGTAGGTTCTTCCATTTGAAAWGATACTCRRTAATTTCTYGATTTCATAGATGCTCAATCCTTATTTCAAGGATTTTTTTTGGCTCTAGAATTWTTTTCCCTTCTTCATTAATCTCTAGTAAAATAGTTTGGACTAGGATATTTTCATYGATTACCTTCTTTAAGAAAGAAACATGGAAGACTAGATGTACATGTGAAGATGGAGGAAACTCCAATTTGTAAGCCATAATTCCAATSCTTTGCAACACCTTATAGGGGYCATAATATTTGGGTGCTAATTTATTGTCCTGAYTTTTTTKCTTGAGGGACATTTGTTTATATGGTTGTAGCCTCAAAAATACCCAATCCCCCACTTCAAATTCCCCTTCACTGTGTTGTTGATCTACTTGTTGTTTTGTCCTAGTTTGTGTCATAACTAAGTTTTCCTTCAATAGTTTGAGAACATTTTGTTCATTCTCTATGTGGTCCTCCACTGCTTGAACCTTTGTAGTTCCTTTCAAGGGATATGTGATGGATGGAGGATGATATCCATAAAGTTTAAAAAATGGTGAATTTTTTTATGGAGTATGAAAGGATGTGTTGCACCACCATTCTACTAAGGGAAACCACTTGACCCGTTGTGTTTGTTTATCAGCTGCAAAGCAACGAAAATATCATTTTAGAAATTTATTCACAATATTAGTTTGTCCATCATATTGAGGATTATAAGGTGAGATGTGAGCCAATTGAGTACCCAAACAAGAAAATATTTCAGTCCAAAAATTTCCAGTGAAAATTGGATCTCTATCACTTACAATAATCTTGGGGACTCCATGTATATTTTGAAATGTTTCCATGAATGTTGCAGCTATTGTAATTTCTTTAAAAGGATGAGAAAGAGAGAAAAAATGGGCATATTTTGTCAGTTGATCCACTACTACCATGATGACAGTATTTCCTTCATATTTGGGTAAACTTGTAATAAAATCCATTGAAACTTCTTCCCAATGTTGAACTAATATAGTTAATGGTTCTAGTACACCTCGCGTCTTGATTTTCTATCCCTTCATATGTTGGTAGACCACACATTCAGACAAAAAATTTTGAACATCAGTTTTAAGACCTTCCAAAAAAAAATACTTCTTAATCCTATGGTAATCTATAGGGGAAGTGTGCAATTCTATAAGGACCTTCTGTTTGAGTTGGGAATTCTTACATAAATATAGGTGATCATGATACAATAGAAAGTCATCATTCCATACAAATTGATCTAATGCATCGGGGTCCTCTTGTAGTTGTTGAATGATATTTCATACCTCTTGATATTGTTTTCACTCCATCCTTGCTTCTTGTAATATCTCTAGTTTTAATCACCACAAATGATAATGTAAGTGTATAAATGGGAATTAGGATGGTGAGCCTATATGATTGGGGAAAAAGGCTTGTATTGACTAAATGGTCGAGGGACAAACTATGTATTATGTGGATTGAAATTATTAATAAAAGTAGTAATTGTTGGTTACGATACAAAAGAGATGAAAATGATGAAGAGATATAATTCCAAAAGAGAGAGGGGTCCAAGGGGGATTGTATTCATGGGCATTTATCCAACCCACATTTTCCTGAAATTATTATCATTGTGTAAACCTTCTATTTTATATTGAGTGTTCCCAAATCCAATCATTAAACTCATGTAAGAGGGTGGGTATGAGAGTCACATCCCATTTTTATTGGGGAGCATGGGGTTGAAGTTCAATCATCATTGGGTAGAGTGAGTATTCAATTGGCTTGAGGAAAAGGAAATTTGTATGGCCAAAGAAGAAATTTTTTGCATGTATAATTTGGGTAGAAAGAGAGGAGTTGAGTGTTGGGGAATAGCACCAGTCATGATGTGCTTGAAGGTATCCATTGTCAGGTTGTGTTTTATGTTTAAAATGAGGCTAGTGTGCCTATGAAAATAGGTTGTAATCCTGTAGTGCATGTTTTGTTGAGGAAATGGATCAAAATACTTGTGAAGGTCGTTGTGGGCACTCCTAAAGAAGTTGAGAGTTCTTGAAGTCCATAGTTGAGAGAATCATGACCAACAGAGTGCACTAGAAGCCCTGGTAAATGAATGGTACAGTTGTTCTAGTCTCAATTTCCACCCTACATGCGAGAAGGGAATCCAACAGAGAATGAAGGCCAAAGCACATGTCTTTATTGATATTTGGACCTTTTTTAGGGTCATTGCGGGTCTCATAGGATACAACACGTGATTATCATTGCATGTCATCTATAGTGCAACAAGCAATGATCTATGTAACCTTGTAGATTCAGTGAGTTACAAAGAGTTAAGTGATGGGTGAGTTGTATATTAATGGTATGAGCCTAAGAACTCACATCATTTTATTTTCTACTGGGTTCAATAATATATAGAATCTCTCCTAAGCCTCTTCCAAGGATCTATATAAGAAAGGAAAGTATTGAGAAAGAGGAAGAAGAATCATTTGCAGATTTATGTTGTCCAATTGCAGAGGTGTCTTTCCTATTCAGAGAATTTAGAAATCAGATTTCCTATTTTGATCGAGAAGGTGAGGATAAGAAAGGAACAAGGAGCCAACGGTAATTGCATCAACATTCAAAGTATGAAACTTTGATTTTTTTTTTTTTATATTCATCAATAGATCATTGGTTTTCCTCCTACAAATGTTCGTAATTGATGTGCAAATGTGTAGATCTAGTTTATTCTATTATAGATCATATTAGATCCAAGTTGAATCTAGGATTCTAATACCAAGTAGAGAGGTAGAAAGGCATTGTTTTTATTTTGTGTGTAAGAAGCAGGTTGTGGATATTGGAGTTGGAACTTCATATCTGCATCAGCAAGGATATATGAAGGACGGCCTACAGTGAAAGGTATGCTATCTCTACTACTCCTTAGGTTAATTGTCAATCCATTTTCTTTATCCTAGGAAACCCATAGAAGTATCACCCATTGTTTTTCTAGGATCAATAGGAAGATTCTACGAAGATATACTTACCATAATGGTGATATTTCTCTAATAACAGAACTAGCGACTCTACTAGGGAAGAATATTTGATTTTTCTCTAGAATCCCTTGCCAAAATTCCATTTGTTTTTCTATTTGCGATTTAAATTATATTCACTATAATTTTCCAGAGGTAAGATCTCATAGATCTGGTAGATCTTATACATATCTGATAGATCTAAGATAGATCCATCCTATCCAAAAAATAATTTTTTCTGTAGATCGTCGCTTGTTGTAGTATAAGGGACATGTGTTGATCATCGTTGATTGTCATACCTGTATCCCGAGAAGACCCTTGTAAATTGGAGAAAACTATAGATTTACAGACTTCTAAGACTAGATCTGGTATTTCTGGTCCCGGAGGTCTCTGTTGATATGTATTGTAAGTGTCTTACCTCTGTTTGAGTCTTCCTATCACACAACTTGCCTTAATTTTCTATTTTGAGTGTAATTGTGTGACTTTTTATTGGATTGATTGGATAGGCATGTTTTTTGTCTAGTGATCCTATTAAGTTGGGAAGTGGACCCAAAAAATATGAACATATTTGGTGGTGTCTGGTTTGATTTCTTTTGGATTGTCCTTTTGTGATTATAATCGATTGCTAGAACTATCATTTTAGGTGAGTTTTGGGTGGTATATTGGTATATACATTGGAGTGGGATTCTCTAGCATCGCTACCA
Organism: Picea mariana; assembly: GCA_032191745.1. Taxonomy (NCBI): domain Eukaryota; kingdom Viridiplantae; phylum Streptophyta; class Pinopsida; order Pinales; family Pinaceae; genus Picea; species Picea mariana. Next base: position 9,410 of record JASDQU010405929.1, read on the forward strand.
ATTTCCTACAATCATATGCTTGCTGCATTTGTTGGTTTTTCATTTACATTTTGTTTTCTTGCATAGATCATGAATATTTTTGCAGTCCACTTGGAAAAGTTATTAAAAAAAATAAAATTGCATGAGTGTGACCTTTTGAAGCATTAGAAAAAGAGTTTGCACTTCTAAATTGTTTGTCTTGAGTTCTTAGAATACTTTTGCATGTGAACTGTTTGTATGGTTGCTTGATGCGTTAGGTTGCATTTTCAAATTTACAAGGAAAATTGTATGTTCTTCCTCTCATAGAAAGAGTTCATTGAATTGAAAGAATTTCATTGGAATCTTTGCATTGCTAGGTTGGCTCAAGATACATACATCACAAAACGTTTCACTCATCTCCCTTTGACGTAAACAACAATCGTAAAAATAAATTGTGTAATCTAAAATCAATTAGACATTTTTATTTTTTATAAGTGAACCAATATTAGATAGGCTTGGGGCCTTGTAATAGGATTAGAGAGTGTTGATGGGTCCGAATGTCCTGTTAATCGGATGAGGGAAAAATCCCAATGGTAGGTCCCAATTAAACCTAGTCTCATTTGGTGTAGCATTTCCCGCGAGTATATGGGCCTCGTTGTCACTCGAAATTAAAATAAGAAAAAGGGGAAAGAAATCAGACAACCCCCCAAAGAGTTCTAAATAATTTGAAGTATAAATTAAGAAAAAAGAAGATAATATAATTCTAACTAATTCTAATCTATCCTGGGAGAAAAACTAGAAGAATGAGTATAGTGAAAGGTAATATCTAGACAACAAAAATAGTTCATGAGAGCCCAAAGATGTTAGCACAATAATATTGCAGAAATCATCTCAAATAGTTGAAAAGGAAATCTAAAACCTCCTCCCTGCACTCATAATAAATCACAACAGCATAAGGATTTTAGATACCAAGCACAAAAATCGTTCACATGATTAATACCCAAAAATCTTAAAACATAACTACAAGTGTAGAATAGTCCCACAAGCATTTGCAAACATTTATGACTTCAAAATGTCTCTTTCTCTTTATTACTCAGTGATAATAGTACCATCTTTTGTTACAGAGGGAAAAAATCTATATCTCTACTATGATTTCTCTTTTATAAGACAAGAGAGAGACTCTTCAGCTCTCATGATTGTTCATTTCATTTTCCTTCCATTTCTTTTCTCACGTTTCGAAAATGGACAT
>JASDQU010405930.1:0-10632 GCA_032191745.1 Picea mariana
ACCCTGAAGGTCCACCTTGTTCTCTAAATTTTTTATTTTCTTTATTTTCATTTTCTGTCTTTGCTTTAAGCTTTCCTGATGCCATCATATTAGATTCAATTTCTACTGCATCATATTGCATTTTAGGGATATCTAATGATCGTCTCTCCCTCAATAGTAAAGCAAAGTCAGGATCAAAAGCACCAGCATAAGTTACTTTGGCTGAAGGTTGTGAAGGCTTAACTTTAGCTGGAATTTTATTATATAATTTATTAAATCTTTGTGTGAATTCAAACACTGACTCAAAATTTTTCTTTTTTAGGGCTCTGAATTCTGTTAGGTAGTAGAGGTGATCTTTTCTCTCACCCCATTGTCTGATAAATGCACTCTCCAGGTCTTCATAAGATCTTAATGACCCAGCTGGTAAAGATCAAAACCAAGTTCTTACCTATCCTTCAAAAGTTTGAACAAGTAATCTAGAATAAACATCTTCATGTTCTATTCCAAGTATATCTACAAATTGATCGAAAAAATTGATATGTTCTTGTGCAGTTAGATCACCCTCCCCTGTAAATTTAGGGAGGCTTTTCATATAGTTTTCAGGAATATCGTGAAGAGGGGCAAGAAGAACTAGGGGAGCATACCTAGCAGCCACTTTAGCAAAAATCACAGGAACTGGTATTTGATTCCCTCCACCTTCACCACCTCCTCCACCTCCTCCAACATTTTGTCCCGCCATGGTTAGGTTTGGAACTGAATTTGGGACAGTGTGTGGAGAAGATTCTTGGAAGACAGGAGACGAAACTTTGGGAAAAGAAAAAGTGTCAAAAGAGGGTGGAAGCGAAAGTGATCGTTTAAAAGTTTCAGATGAATTTGATTTTGTAAAATTAGACTGATCTGTAGTATAATTTGATAAAAGGGTTTGTTTAAATGATTTTCTTGATTTTAAGATTTTCTCCGGATTCAAGACTGGCGAGGTCTATTTGGTATCTGGGTTTTTTCTGGTATTTTTACGGCTACTAGCCAGTTTATTTAATGTGGAGTCACCAAGTGAAAGATGATTAGCCTTATAAAGTTTTTTGTTCTTGTTCACTATCTACAACAGAAAGTGTCAATGTCGTTCTTCCCAGGGAAATAATTCGTTTCTTCGTTCCCCGCCAACGACGCCAAAAAGATGTTGTTCCTAAGTTTGTGTTTTAAGGCTATAAAACACACCGTCAAGGCATCCGAATAAAGAATTTTATGATAATACTTTTAAAACAAAGAAATAAAGAAAGACTAGATCAGATTCAGTTTCTCAACTGTCTTTGTCTTGCATCCCGTTGTTCCTGGATGCTTATGTCATGTTCAATTGCAGCCCACGATCTTTCTAACTCAGCCCTATTTGTTGCAGTTTTCAAGATGGTGTTAAATAGGTTTAGGGCAATGCTTGTTTGATCCTGAAGACCAGGTTCTACGTTAGGTTGTCTGCCGTTAGGAACTGTCATGGGTGGTAGGGTTTTAAATGTTTATAAAAGGAGTTTTTTATAGATTGGTTACTTCAATCTTTCAGAAAAGATATTAATGAAACAACTTTAAAATCTAAAACAGTAATGTAAAGACACGATCAAGGTCGTTTCCTGGTTTTGTGACAATTTTGAAATTGTGGACAATGAAACACAACAAGGAGAAATATAAGGCTTTTATCTGGAAATAATATTATATTTCAATTAACAATAATGAAAGAGAAACAGGATCCCTAACAAAGGAAAATATTAAGAAACAGAAGGTTACAGGTCTTAAAATCACTAAAGTAATTTCAAAGGAAAAACTGTAACACATTCAACATCCAAACCAATCTGAAACAATAAACAACAATTACATATAATTTCAAATTGATTTACTTGCTATAAATACACATTAAGAAGAAGATTTAACAAATGATGATGAACAGGGGAAGAAACATAGTCATGAAATTGCAGGATCCGGAATCTTGTCCGTGGTTTATATTCTGATAAACTTTAAAGCTGATAGTACAAAAATTGGCTTTCTCCCAAAATTTCTGAAGCCCTGTTTTAGCCTCTTGAAACTATATTTATACATTTCTATAAAAATCTTCCATTGGTAACTAAATAACTTCCTAATATTTCGGTTGCATAAACTAATGTCAACCGTTTACAATTTATTTCAAAATTCTAAAAATAGAAATATTTACAAAGTTTTAACTTTGAGTTGAAGAACTTTCTTTATCTGCTTCAATGTATTGAACATCTTTCTCTAAAAAGTTTACCAAGACTTTAGGAGCCTCTGGTACTTCGTTTGCTTCAAATGAGAAGAAACTTCTTTGTAGGCCTGGCAACTGGCTTCCTAATGTTTTCTCTGCGAATTTAACTTTCTCCAATTTCGAACTTGAAGCTATCATCCATTTATCAATTTCTGCAATGTTGACCACTTTTATATTTGAGATTTCCGTTTTCTTTTCTTCAAGTTCTTCTTTTGTTTTCAGCTGATACCTACTAATGTCGATTTCTCCTAATAACTTGGAAAAGCCATCTGTCCCAATATGTACTGAATCTTTTTCAATAACATTGAAGATTTTTTGACAATCTTCATTGACCCCTTTTGTAATTCTTTTGTATCCTTCCAATTTTGTTTCCCAAACCTTTATCATTATATCTCCTTTCAACTGCTCTGAAATGGATAACTTTTGTGATTTTCCAGCTTCTTCTTTTTGTAAAGAAGTTATTATCTTTTGGAAAGAATTTATTGTTGCTTTAGCTTCTCTTTCTTTTTGCACTACCTTTTCTATAGACCTCTTAGATTCTTGAAAATAATTCTGGATGATATCCAGATTACAGAATACCTTATGTTTTTCTTCCTCAATATTTGCATATATCTCTGATGCTTTAGTCTTAAACTGCTCTATTTCAATCACTTGATTAGTAATCGAAATGATTTTATCTTGCAGAGATTTATTTTCATTACCCATATTTTGCACTTGTTCTTGGGTAACATGTATCATATCTTTTGCCTCATCCAAATTTTCATTTAACTTTTGGATTTCTTGGATGTCTTTGAGTCTAGCTTGCTCAAAACCTTTTTGTATTCCCCAGCCAATAATTTTTTCATTTTCCTTTAACCTGTCCTGCAGCTGCATTATTTCTCGATCCTTTTGTTCTAACATAGTAGTTAGATTTTCTACAGAATACATATTGACTGATGCTATTGCACCCATGGTTCCTGCTAGCTCTATAGCAAATTCTCCCACATTTAGCTTCTTTCCATCAATAATAATTTTATGTTTTTTGATCATTTTTTCTCCTATAGGATGTAATTCCTGTTTCAGGACAACTCTTCATTTTCTACTGAAAAAATAATCAGATGAAGGAATTTTGTCTCTGGTGATTGGCTCTAAATCACTTACATATAGAACTCCTTCATGAGGGGTTCCAAAAGTAGACTGAAGTGGGGTCAATGCTGTAATGGGACTGCCAAGTTCCTTTGAAATTGTTCCTCCAACATTTTCTGGAATATCATCTAGAATTATTGGATTTGTTTCTATTTCTTTTCCCTTTTCTGTCTGTTTTTCTTTGGTCTGAGAATCTTTTGTATTCTGAGGAGGTATCTCAGAATCTTTCAATTTATCTTTATCACTTGTATCATACTGAATGATGGCTTCAAACCCCGGAGGAATTTTTTCTTTCTCTTGCGATGATGTTGGCATTTCGCCTTGTAAAATCTTTGGCAGACATTGTCATCTATTTCTTTGAAAAGATGAAAACCCCACCTGTGCATCAGGTGACAAGGTTTGCACTCTACTCTGAACTTCCTCATAAGACTTAGCATTTCTAAAAACATCATCATAAAATGAAACTTCATGTTCATATGCTTTCAACCCACATTGTGTGACATGCCGATTGATTATTTGGTATGGGTCGTGTTTCATGTGTTCTATATCTACTAATTTCACTTCACCCAACGATTCAGCTTCTGCCTTAGAATAACCTATGTTTAATAAAACAAATTTTCCTAGATAAACAGAAAAAGATGGCCATGCCCTTTTCTGCTGAGCTTTTAATTCTAGCCCAATACCACCATTTACCAACTGATAAGCCACTTCTTTACATATTAACCTGTCTGGTAATATTTTTGGGAGTGCATGAGGTGGAATAGAACAGCCATAAACTCTAACATAGGAGAAATTTTCTTCAATAAACCAATCAGCAACTGACTTGAGATTTTCTATGATGGTATGTGAAATACGAGGAGGTTCACAACCAAAGAATATTTTATGCAGTGGAATAATTACATAATGACACACCTCATAAAAAGTATTTTTGGCATTTTCTTCCCAAAGAGATGAATGGTACTTATGAACAGGCTCTGGGCAAGAAACATTCCAACTCCAATTCATTAATGGGAAAGGAGTCATAAAGCAAATGGCATCCATTATATAAGCTGACATGTAAAAGGCCACTGACTGTCCCTTTGAACTAGCTGTTTTGTAATTTTTAACCTCTGAAGTGATGTTGTCTGATAAAATTTTATGCCAATTAAAACTGCATCCTTCTGAAACTTCCTCTAGGAAAGGTGTCCATTCTGCACTAAAGTGATAGGGATCCTTTTTCCCATCTAGTCTACATAACATCATTGCTACATAAACCATATATTCATTTAAAGAAGCAGTGGCATAAATTCCATGTAAATCGGCCCTAAACTTGTTTTCATCTCTGGCCCATCCTCTTATCATGTCAAGGTATGTTTGGCCTCCTTCAACGCATTCTTTTTGTTGAAATGCAGCTACAAACTTAGCATTAAAAGTGTGCCTATAATTGGGCAAGAGCTTATACATTACTTGGATATGTTCGGGCCTGAATGAGCCGATAACAGCTCCTTGCTCATTCAGAATACTTCTGGTTGGAACATCCACTTTATCCAGTGCCCATGCAATCATATCGGTATATGAAACAAGTCTCGGGTGCGCAGAAACCTTATGAAGCTCAGTCTTGGTGATATCTCGGAGATGGTTGTCCGCACGAGTGTCCGCATATTTAAGTTCCTCTTCTAGTATTTCTGTAATTCCATTCCATGACTTGACAGAGTGTACCCCAGCTGCAGTAGTGTCTGAAATAATATCACTTTCTGGTTGCTCTTCAGTTTTCTTTGAAGCCTTTTTGGGTGCCATAGCTCTGTGTTTACTTGAATACCTGTAACAGAGCGGAATTCAGCTTTGAAATGATAATGTAAACGTTTCAACATTTACTTCGAATATATTATAAAATCATCGAGATTTGTACCCCAGTTATGAAATTAATGCAAAAGATATTCCCGAAGATATTCATTTAATATTTGTACTTGAGCTTTCCCGATATTTTCAAATATAATAGAAACTTAACAAATTGAATAATTGTCGTATTAAAGATCATTTATCAAAAGTTTAAACCTTAAACCTTGTTTCTAAGAATGATTAATTAGCAATAATCTTGATTTAAATTTGAAAACACTCTTATCGGGGTTTCAGAACTTTTGATGTCAAAGAAATAAGTCATCGAAGAACTCCGATCGCCGAAATCGCGATATGTTATTTAAGTTAAAACATTTTTATTATCTTAATTAATCCAGATTAACTTTTTCGGGATTTCATTAATCAAGAAATCGGGGATCGGGAAATCGGGAAATCCAATGACATGAACACTGTTGCTCTCAAAACCGCGAATCCCGATATCCCGATATGATTATTTACTCTTAATCATGCTTAACCGTAATTATATTAATTCTAAACTTAACTTAAAGATTAATTGTATCGCGAAATCGGGAAATCGGAGAATACGATGACGAGTTTCTTTGTTCTCACAAAATCGCGAATCCCGATTTTGCGATGAGATTAACTTAAAGTTTAAACCCTTTTTAAATATGATTTAAGTAAATGATGTTTTAATTAAGGATTAATGTATCGGAAAATCAGGAATCAGGATTTCATTAATCAATTTACGTTGAACATTTGTTCATTCAAAACTCCGAATCCCGATATCCCGATTAAAATTTCTTAAGTTTTAAAACAATGTCCATTTTAAAAGATTATTTCACATAATATTTGAAAACTTATATTCGTTTAAATTTTTAATCATTCTTTATTAAAAAATGAACCATAAAGTCATCGTGACTTCGTTGGAGATGAAAATTTTTTGCTTTAAAAAATTTATATAATGCAAAGACTCAAAGATACAAAACTTTTCATCCTTAAGATCAAAAATTCAAGGTCTGTTTCAACAGGTATCATGTAAAATGTTTCAATAAATTTCAAGATGTGTGTATAAATCGTAGAGCAGGGTACTTATTTCTTGTTTTTTCCTGATTCTAAAGCATTATAGAATTTTTTTCCATATGCCATAATAAGACTAATTAGTCTTGGTATAAGACTAATATAGTCTATTAATCCATATGCCATAAGACTAATATGAAGGGTGGGGTACTTATTAGTCTTGGTATAAGACTAATATAGTCTATTAATCCATATGCCATAATAATTGCCTATTCAGATTAGAGCTTTCTACTGTATGTATTATGTCATCGCTTATGCATAAGCAGTCTAAAATTGTGTCAAAGCACCTTTCTAGTAATTCATGTACTCTTACCTTTGCATTATGCTCAAATGGGTATGTGAAAATTTATCTAATGGTTGCTTGATTCCCTTGTCAAAATCATGTATTAACACAATAATTAATAACCATGTACGAACACAATAATTAATAATTTTGTTTCTCAATGTAATTCCTCACTCCTTGCATTATTTAAATCCTAGTTTGCACGTAACTATAACTATAAGTTTGCACACTTGTGAATACATCAGTAACACCTGTAAATACATGCATAGCACTTATGAACGGTAGACGAAATGTGCACAACATGCTGCACATTGGACTTCCAAATGGTCCTGCTAGTGTAGTTTCATCTGATTTGAATCAAGTTATGAGCTCGCTCCTGTTGATTTCATCATTGTAGACAGTCTTAAGGGAAGGGACCACCAGCAGAAAGTAGCAACTCATCCAGGATGCACCATATGCAGTTTCATACAGTGGATCCTAGAGCGCGAGAACAAGAACAATGGCTACTTGCTAGGCTAGGTTTGTGACAAGCTATATTTGAGCCTAAGTCCAAATATTGTGAACATTTCATGTATGATTTCCAATTTTGGTATGCTTCATTCACCTTCCAGTCAGCATTCAACTTTGCACATAATTTCATTTATCAAATTGAACCTCTAGCTATCCATTAGCGATTTTCACCTATTTAGTATTTGGCATAATTTATCTTCATACCTCAAACATTAAATTTTGAGAATCCAATGTCCAAATAGAAGAAAACCATGCCCAACTTAAATCTAACCGTGGAAGAGATACAGAATGGAAGAAAACCCAATATCCTCTTTATTCTAAACAAAGAATATGCACAAAATATAAGCAAACTCAATACTGAATTGAACCCAAACACGAGATACCCATCACCCATTACTGAAGAAAACCTAACAAGCATTAGATTTACATGTATAAATTACATCCAAATAAGCATGGAGTTACGTTAAGCCCTGTGCTTCACCCGCTCAAAATCAAAATCAACTAAAAAGGAGAATATTCATAAAACTGACTTGGTTATACTCGGTCTCTATAGCAATTCTCCTGGGCCAGTCGTTGAAAATTTTAACGGCCACCTGGTCGCCCCTTCTCTTAGAAGGAGACGATGGATTTGCTTTTTATTTTTGGTAGTGTATTTTGGATTTTCTAATGCCGAAACATCTGCAAAATATATTTTTTGGAATGAGATTGTGTAGAATTAAGGTCGTATGATGTATGTGTCGCATTTATTCAAACTAGGCGGCATAGACTGTCTGTTATCATCAAAATACAAGTGCCCAGTTTGAATGGGTATCTGCGCGGATTTATTGCGTTACTCTGCACACTTGAAATTCCCTTAATCCTCCCTTGCATTTAAATAGCCTTGTCGTTTCTCCACTGTTCATGAGGAAGAGGAGATGCCTTAATCCTATTTCACTCTTGTCCAAAGAATAACTAGCATACCCCTGAAGCAGGGGAAAGGAAACACCCAAGTGAAATGGGGTGTTTACGTTGTTTAAAGACCATGGGATTTTGTTTTTGGATGGAAAACAAATAGTTCAAAAGGTCCATTTTCATCCCAAATCTCATGAAATATTTGCAACAACACTATAACTCCAAGCATGCCCACAACGATAATCGCATATATATGTGACAGACTTTTCAAGAGAGAAATGGAAGAGGAAGAAAAGAAACTAATAGACAATGAAGGTGAGAGAAGAAACGTCCCTTAAAAACTCCTTAGATGTAATTAACCATATGAGAGACTATAGAAGATCCCATAGAACCTAACTGAATGAGATAAACATTAACTCATATCTATTCATGTTAATTTTACTAAATTATTAATATAAATATCCACTTAAGAGAGATCTTTGTTATATTTCTCTACCTTTCAATATTGACTAATTGTTTATCAATTAATAGTTTCTCTGACAATGATAATTTTATCGATGTGCACCATTCTACTATTGTTACCCATGATTTTGGTCGTCATGATGATGTATTGATGATGGTGTACTCAGGCTCTTCATAAGAACTTTCTCTTAAGAAAAGTTACTTTCATCTCTTCATAAAAACTCATTTTTTAGGAAGGTTCGCAGGTTGCTAGTATATTTGGGTGCGAGAATGACCCATTCTCGTAGGCTGTCTTAAGCCAGGGTATGAACTTCTCACACTGTGTTGAATTGCTAGGGTGTGAACTCTTCCTAAAGCAAGGAAAAAGATGAATTCTCGATGTTTCTAGAAGGGAATCTTCTAGAATGATGGGTTGGCATTCGAATGGTTATCCTAGTACTGGATTCCCTAATATTTTGGGATCATTCCTATCCAAGTAACTAATTCATTCTCTCCTATATATTGAGGGAATTCTCATGGAAAAGGTTAAGAAAAATTCATTGGAGAATTGGTGAAAAAATTGTGTGAAGGATTGAGCTTGAACTCTAGCAAGTCTATCAAGGGGTTTTGATATTCTTCATGCAAGGATTGAGCAAGTGTGTGTGTCGGAGCCAGGAGTCATCGAAAGGAAGTTTTTGACATCAAGGCTCAGGTTGTAATCTTTACTTTCTGTTAATATGATACAGTGGCATGTCCCTTTCCCATAAAGCTATTTCCACTTTATTGTATAATTCCTTTATCATATACATAGATTGACTGTTGAATATATTGTGCTATCTTCACTTTGGTTGGTTTGTGTTGTCTTGGTCTTGGATGCAAAAGAGCACTAGAGTGAAGCAGGAGAAACAAAGACCATAGGAAGCGATAATAAGGTATGTTATTTGTTCTTGCCTCCTAGTTAATTCAATGGTCAAAATCTAGGGAAAGAGTCATGTCCTGTCTTGCTTTGTTCTAGATCCAGGTGGATCTAGGGAGATTTGTTAGTGTCCGCACCTACCGATTAATCTGATAACAAAATTGGCGACCATACTGGGGACATCCCATTTTCTTTGTGTCTTTTGGTATTTTTCTGTGGCCATTTTCTCTAGTTTCACTTTTCTCCTGTCCTATCAATCTCTGAGTCGTCAGGATATCCTGATAGACCCTCTGGGTCCAGAGGCCTTTTCAAATTTTGCTTCATTTTCCAAAAATTTGACTAGTTTCAGAGGTTCTCGCACTGCACTTCACTATAGCTTGCGAGAATCTAGAGAGTTCGCACTCTGCCTTTAGGTTTCAGTGAGAGGTTCTCGCACTTTTCAAGGGCTATCTGCAAGAATGCCTAATTCTTGCACTATGTAATACTACCAGCCTGCGAACTCATTTTTTCTTAATTTTTGGATTTGAGCTTTGGCATATTCAACTGCCCATATCAATCTAGATGCCTCATAAGAGTTTCTTGGACTATTTATTGGTGTCTTTCTTGTCTTCGTTTTCATGCATGAACAGTCTTAGGATTTCAAGGCTCTTCTTTTCGTTTTGGTCTTGACTTTCGTTTCTTGACTTTTCTTGGGAAAACCATTCTTTCTGACTTCAGAATTTGAGTGTGTTTGATTAGTTAAGAACCAGTGATTGGTTGAAAGTTGAGTTTTCTTGGTCTTTATCATTTTCTTATAGTTTGAACGATCAATTTCCTCATGCAATTGAAAAGACTAGTTTGGGTTTCTTTGTTTTAACAAAATTCATTATTGCTTTTAGTGAAATTTTTGAAACAAAAATATTTAATTTCTTGCTTTATATTAGATTGGGGGCATCCTTGCATTTCAAGTAGCGAAATTACATGATTCTTGGCATTGGTGTTCAGTACCTTTTTTCTCATTTCTTGAGAATCTTTATATTGAGGAATTTAATGAATTTTGGGACATCGTGCATATGGCAATGATAAACGTTTTCTCCTTCTCGTAGCATAGCTTTCATCAAAATAAAAAGATTGCATCTTCATATCTTTGCATAATTTTCGAATTGGTCAAAACACCATATTGTCCACACCATTTTCCTCTTGAGTAACAACAACCATAAAATAAAGCGCTTATAAAAATTGATTAGACATTTTTATCTTTTCTGGTAGCAAACCTACATTAGATTAGTTGTAGGGATTTGGAATAGGTGTGAAAGATAACTTTCCAAAGTT
>JASDQU010405933.1:0-10651 GCA_032191745.1 Picea mariana
GGCCCGCTTGCTAGGGTATTTTTGTGGAGTGCCATTTGCTAAAACTAACTAACAGCTCACATCTGTTCACTGCCAAGATAAGGGTTTATGCTCAGTTCAGTTTTCAGCCTCTTGGGTAAGGGTTTTACTGTGTGAGGGTTTGAGCCTTGTTTGTGTTTTCTCCCTGTGGCCTCTTTGTTGGGTGGCAAGAAAGTTCCTTCATTCTTTGGCATTAAGATCATCTATTGATCTATGAACTGAACCTTTGTCTGAGCATACTAAACTAGATCTATACCTTTTGTGGTTACTGAGCTATCTTCAAGGTAAGGTTGCTGTACCAGGTATGTGCCTTACTTATCTTTCTTTGATTTGGATTTGATTCTGTTTCAGATCTGTTTAAGCTAGCATGCATTGAGTAGATCTAAAGATATAAATATATTGTGAAATGCTTGGACAGAATTGTTAGATCTGAAATCTGTGTTTAGTGATATAGATCTATTGTTATATTCAGATCTGTTCATTGCTACATTAGAACAGAGTACTATCTTTAGATCTGAGTTTATATTCATATGTGATCAGAGTTTTTCTCTTAAGCTATTGCTGTCCTTCATAGATCTACTTTCTATGTGTTCTATCTCTGATTGAGTAACAGATCTATTTTCTTTAATCATTGAAATTTAAAAGAGACTACTGTTCTACAAATTTACCCTAAATCTAACAATATATACTATAAACGTGTCCTCTGTGTCTTGTTTCCGGGGGTTGCCGTGCCCGTGTTAGATACTCGTATTTCCATGTCCTCCGTGTCTCGTGTCCATGTGTTTGGTGACTTGGCCTGTTGTTGAGACTTGGAACAACAGTTTCTAAGGTTGGGAGGCACGTCCTTGGTCTGCAGCCAGTTGGTAATTGGTTTTACTAAAGATAAGTGCTCTCTGTTATGTGTTTCTCTACTTGTATATTTATTTCCGCTGTGTATTAATTATTATCTCTGAGATCTATATTTAAATGTGTCTTCCTACTGGTTATTGTTGTGCATGGCATGATTAAGCATTATTTTTAAGTCTAGCATAAATTTTGATTATTGCATGTGCGATTATTGCATTTCTTTCATGCTTCTTTATTAATTAATTGTTATCAGAATTCGAAATCAGTTCTTGATGTGCGTTTTGAGGTAGTGTGGCCAGCCTACTGGTGGCTAGGTACGTTACATTGAGCCTCTTATGAATCAGTTATGGCAGGTCAAGGAGACTTTTGAAACCATTTCCTTTTATCATGTCTACGGAGAGTCTAATATTCTGACAAATCAGTTATCAAATGAAACTCTGTTGTTGGAGGTGTTGATATTATGGTAGCTGCGGGAGGTATTAACCTCCATTTGTGACCTTTGAGGAGATTAGAATATTCGAGGAAGCAAGAAGAACCCTAAAAGACTTGGACATAACCCTAGAAGTAAAGTCGGCTAAAGAGAATATTTTATGTTGAGTCTTTAGCCTCCAGAAAGAGAAGTCGGCCCAAACAGCCGGGAGAGAGCAGTATAAATATAAGGCGCCAGAGCTTATTTGGCACACACAAGTCGCAACTGCAGAAATCTAGTAGTGCGCAAGTCTGGGGAGCAGCTGCAACTGCAGAAATCTAGTAGTGCACAAGTCTGGGGAGCAGCTGCAGCTGCAGTTACTGCAACCTGTAATTTCAGTCTTTCTGGGTTGGACTTTCTGATCAGTCTTGGTTATCTTTGCTTGGTGCATTAGCCTTGGTTGGCTATTGATTTGCTACCGGAATTCTTCTCTCTGTCAAGGTCAAGGTGCTCAGGGGTGGCATTCGTGCCTATGGTTGGGTGACAATATTGCTATATTGTCTATGGTTAAACGAGCACACCCACTTTTCTAACAGGAGGAAGGGACCCTAACTGAACAAGAGTTCAGAGAAGGGTCTCTTGTATCAGGCTCAAACCTCGTTCTGTTTTAAAATTAGGGGTTCATACCTCTAGCTAAATATGATTGTCTTTTTGTTTCATTATGACCTTTTAAAGTTTTGTGCTGGAGCCTTTGGTCTGATGAAGAAAGTTTTTGTTACTGTAAAGGTTGCTTTCAAGGAGCCTGGAAGACTTTTTATAAGTAGACATAGAATAGAACAGTCAATATGAGGAACAACTGACGGTTTGTTTTTTGGGCCTGAAAAAGCATTATGATGTATATTCTGATTTCACCTTAGAAATATCGAATATAAAGTTTTTTTCTTGGAAGAAAAAGTATATATATTCAATTCTTATCACATTCTGCAAATATGAAATTGTATTGCACTATTGGAGCACGAATTAGTCATGCCGTAGTCTCTATGAAGTATGTTTATAATTTTCTATAGTGAGCTATGATATATTGCATATGTTAAATTTAGGGCAGAGGAGGCAAATGCCACACTGCACTTCTCTTTATAGTGAATATAATTATGAAGTATATGTTCCCCAGTCCCCTAGTAAATCAATCAACCAAAAACTCATAACCTTCCTCAGTGGATGGCATCCTTAACTGAATCTTGCATAACACTGTATTTACTATTCGTCAATGTAGATATGATATTTGGTATTTAATTCTTGCTGCGTCATGTTAATATGTATACACGTATTTACCTGTTTCATAAATTTTGGAAATGCTTGTTTCTAACAGTTTCTGCATCATTACCTTGTTTCAGGCAACTTAGGAGATTAGTAGTTTGAACTTTGAATGTCTACTTGTTAATGCTACTGATAAAGTAACTGTACAATTCATGCCAATGGTTATATTATAATCTATTACATCTACTGGCATCTCAATTATTGCAGCTTAAAAGAGCGTTCTATATACGTCAAGATGCTCCCATGCAGGTGCAAGGTTGCTTCCTGTTACAAAAACCAATTTAACTGTACGGAGTGCTTCTGCCAATTTTATAAATCATGTCTTGTTAGTAGCAAATTCCACCTAGCAGCTAAATCTTGGAAAATATGGTTATACTTATGAAAATTTTGTTAGTACTAACAGACAGAACAAGAAGAACGAGTATTCGTTGCAAAAGGACAAAGGTGAAGGGCTAAAACCATCACCCCATAAGTCTTAATAATTCAAGTTAGATGGAAAAAGTAATTTGACCCATCACTTTTAGTATCTATTATCAACAAATCTATGCCATCTAATAAAACCTCAAAATATAAGCTTGCTTACATATGCTACCAACAGACATCCTACAAACAACCCACAAATGAGCTAGAAACAAACATAGACAGATCATGGCTTCCATACCAATCCTTTATCTGACTTCTTTTGCGGTTTTGTATCAGCCATATCTGTCGTTTCATTCTTTTGGTCAAGTTGTGCTCCTGCTGCAGTCACTTTGTCTCCCTCATCATCAGAGTCAAACAAAAAGCCATCCAAGGTCCCTACAAAACATCATAAATCGGAACTCTTTCAAGTGTTGGACATACAAATGGTAGCAGTTCCTATTGTCTCCAAATAAAATTGACTCTGCAGATGTTACACAGCTCATTTCAATACCATTTACATAATTAAGAAATAGTAGATGCAGCTAAATCTGCTGCTTTGGTGTCATATTGAAGGAACAAGGAAAACTATTTAAGGAAAAAATAGAGAAAAAACAAAAGAGAGATTAATGTTTGCTTCTCATTAGAATGCAAAAAACATAACTTATCGAAAGAAATCGACATGTATCAATACAAAGCTCTCTGACTGTATAAAAGCAAGAATACACAGACAGGAGATGCAGAATAGAAACTTTTGTTAAATGGAGCTATCAATCTATAGTTCTTGAATACATTTTCATTTGTCGAATTCTTCCAGCTACTAACACTTTACTTTAATGCTGATCATTTAACACTAATATGAACTTTATTAGACTTTATGAAACACTAAGATAAACTCCTAATAGTAAAGGAGTGTTAATATTCTAACATCCTCCCTCATACAAAAATAATATTTCTTAAACATCTATCCCTCCTTAATACAAAAGCTCAAAACTTTTACATTAACAACAAAAAATAACTACAAAATTAAAAAGCACATATGGATCTACTATCAACCGCCATGGTATTTGGGTAACCAGCTGTAGTGTTCATTGGTTCTCTAGGATGGTAACCTAGTTACACGTCATGCCTTTAGCTTCTCCTCATCTCCAAATCTGGGTCTCTCAATGGCATATGGATTTCGCACTTTAGTACTTGTTGCCCCCTTACGGTTAACTACTTCCAGAGCCACCCTCTCATGGGGTGGGGTATTGCTGCTTGCATGAGCTCTCTTGCTCATATCCTCTAACTCAAACTTGTTCTTCCAGTTCTCCTTCAGATATATGAAGACCTTGCCTCACATCACTTCTCAGTTCTTTCAGATGACTCAACCATGGTATATCAGCTCATTCATATACACCTCAGATGACACAGGCACCTGTAGATGGTACACTATGCTTTCACTGCACATGGTCAGGGTACTTTGGTTTAGATTGTTCACTTCTCTTTCTGTGCTATGTTCTCATGTATGGGTTTGATACTTAGACATGGTGTTTGTTATCACGCAGTTTGTAGTTAAGGTAAAAGACGGATGAAAGGAAGGCAAGCTGGTGTAACTGAGACTATCCCACCACTGTCACCTCAATGGGATAGCTCTTTCTGTTTAGGGTGGTAGGCCCAGGGGAGACGTCCCCGGTGACCTGGGGTTTTGAGAAGGCAAAGGCTTAAAAGGCTAAGTACAATACTCCCCCTCACAAGTCACCACCGATCAGAAAGTCTCAGCTAATCAGCCAATAATGATAAGTAATAACCAAGAAAGTGTACCTGCCCGAGACAAAGCAACAAGGAAACTATACATGTGCAAGATCACATGCTGGTTAGTACATATAATCAAAGACTTTCTGATAATAAGCAATTGACCAATAATATTGATGAAGTAAATCAATGTTTATACAATAGCAATGACTACAATATATCACTTCACAATAAATGCTAAGAAAACTTCACAATTATCAATGGCAAGTTATCATCAATGTAACAATACTAGAAGCAACGCCTTAGCCAATATTTCAATTGCTTTAAAGACACAATAAATGTTGCATGGATATGTTTATAGCACAAATAGATGACGGCAGAAATAGGGTTAGTAAATATTAGTCTAAGCTAGGATTAGAAGGATTAGTAGTTGTTCAAAGTATTGGAAGTTGTGTATCATCAAGGTAATCAACACAAGAAGTCTTAGATCAGTGCGTTATTAGGGAAAATGGAGTCAAAACAGCTACAAATGTTGAATGACCGAAATATTAGTGATAAGGCTAAAGACTAGAGGGTTAAATGTTGAAGTGTTGCTAAGGCAAGGCCTCAACAATGAAACCCTAGGGGAGAAAGGCTCACTAAAGTGTAGAAACCCTAGGCCTCCTTACTAAATCCTGAGGGATGACTCTCTATGAACTCTGGCTCCCTTTGAGCTCGTACTTGGTGGGGCCATCTACCTCACCACTGGTGGAGCCACCTAATCCTCATAACCGTGACTATGTAACTTGAGAAACTCTGAATATCACGAAGAGCTGCATGTCTCACTGCATCCTACAAAGTATCACGAAGCCATATTGGCCTCTACCTAGTCACTACCACGTCTATGGGTAGATCCAATGGCCCTTCTGGCTCTAATGACTCTTCTTGATGATCTGAAGAGTGAACAACTGAACTGTACGGTCATCCTATGGAGGCTTTTGCTCCTCACTATCAATCTCTGTGTGGAACACACTGTATCCCACAAAAATATCCTTCTTTCCAAAAGGTTCTAACTTCCTCCTTTAGCCTTCAGTATATGAATGTATACTATCATGTATACAACTCCATGTCTAGATGGTCTGCTCCATGTCTCAAACCAGAGACAATCTAACTTGTTGCCTCCTGCAACCGTCACTCTAGCTCCCTCTCAGAGCTATCACTTATGACCTGCCTGGAACAAGAACATGAACAAGACCAAGAACAATCGTCACTATAGCTCCCTTTCAGAGCTCTCACATGTAACCTGCCCGAGACAAGAGCCAAAACAAAAATACAAGAACAAGAAACAACAACAATTTTCTAGTGTTCTGACCGATTACTCCTCCATCGTAACCTGTCCAGAACAAAACAAGACATCTCCATGGTAACTTCCATGGAATTTACATGGTAACCTTCCTGGGACAAAGACAACAACCAAGAACATGTTAATGTTTAGGCCATTATTATAGTTCTTTGCATTTCATTAGATAACAATAGCATAATACAAGATCACTAAGAAATACACAATCACAAGAGACATAACATTTATCCTGGGAAACCCTCTAGGGGAAGAAAACCCAGCAAAACTTCCTTATTATAGATAGCCAATACAATGCCAAGAGATCTTCTTAAACTAATGCAGAAGATACTCTCCCAGATATGCGCCACTCTCTCTCCTTCTATTAACTGCAATTCCGAAACTTGTTTCACAAATGAGCAAGTGAGTTGTTTGTCTAAGTGAGGCGCTAGCCTCCTTATTTATACAAGACTAGCACGTGTGAAGTGTCTCTTCACTGGCAGGGCCGACTTCTCCAACTGGGTGGTTATAACCACCTTTATTATGTTTCAGGGCCTCTTTGATATATTCTAGGGCCGACTTCTTCTTTTCCCTTTTACAATTACAATATGACCAATCTACAAAAGGGGATTTGGTCCTTTTAAAGTAGCCGACATGATCAATCCACAATGGGGATTGATCCAATGAATAATATATCAAATAATAATAAGAATACACTTTGCAGTTACATTATTTCAACACCCCCCCTTAACAAGAAGGGTATTCTTCAGCAGCATCATGCGAGAAAGAGAGGACAACATCATCAACAGCATCAAGTGGGTGAGAGGACAGCATCATCAATATCATCTTGGAACACTGACTGGCGTATCTATAAATCATCGGAAGTTTTCTTCATCGACAGCATCATCATTCTCAAAGGAATGCCATCATCATCTGCATCAATATGTATTAGTATAAAAACCGATACATCATCATCATCACAACACAAGGCTGGCTTGTCATAATACAAGACTGGCTTTACGTCACAGTTGTCAAGCTGGAAGCTTAGTACTCGTCTTATCTCAATGTCTTGCTTTACATCGCAGCACTCAAGCTGGAAGCAAGATACTAGACTGGCTTTACGTCACAGCTATCAAGCTGGAAGAACAGTACTAGTCTCAGCTCATCGTCTTGCTTTACGTCACAACACTCAAGCTGGAAGCAAGATACTCGTCCTGCTTTACGTCACAACCATCAGGTGGGAAGCAGGATACTAGACTGGCTTTACGTCACAGCTATCCAGCCGGAAGCTCAGTGCTAGTCTCATCATATCATCTTGCTTTACGTCACAACTATCAGGTCGGAAGCAAGGTACACATCCTGCTTTACGTCACAACCATCAGGTCGGAAGCAGGGAACTAGACTTGCTTTACGTCGCAACTATACAGCCGAAAGCATCGTACTAGTCACACACCATATTGCTTTACGTCACAACCATCAGGTCGGAAGCAAGGTACTCGTCCTGCTTTACGTCACAACCATCAGGTCGGAAGTGGGATACGAAACTGGCTTTATGTCAAAGCTATCCAGCTAGAAGCACAGTACTAATCATATCACATCATCTTTCTTTACGTCACAACCATCAGGTCAGAAGCAAGAGATGTCTCATCACAGCCTCTACTCCCCATTGTGAGGAGGGTCCTTTCGGACTATACCAAGCTTATCTCGAAACTACTCAAACTTTATATGAGATAGTGGCTTGGTCAACACGTCAGCAACCTGTTCATCCGTGCTAATGTACTGGAGCTTTAAGGCTCCTCTCTGCACCATGTCACAAATGTAATGATAACAGATCTCTATGTGCTTCGACCTGTCGTGGAATACAGGATTCTCTGTCATCTTTATGTAGCTCTGGTTGTCACATAGAATCAAGGTTTCTCTCATCTCTAAGTCAAATAGGTCGATCAGCAACTTTCGAAGCCATATAGCTTCGCAGCTGGCAGAACATGCAGCAATGTATTCTGCTTCCGCTGTGCTGAGAGCAATACTAGATTGCTTCCTACTCTGCCACGAGATCATAGCTGATCCCAAACTGAAACAGCATCCTGAAGTGCTTTTCCTATCAGAAACACTTCCTGCCCAATCTGCATCAGTATATCCACTCAATGTGAAATCATGATCTCCATGATAGCTGAGACCACAATCTACTGTACTTTTAAGGTACCTCATCACATGTTTTGCAGCCACTAGGTGAACACGTCTGGGTTCTACCAGAAACTGACTCAAGGTGTTCACGGCAAAACAAATGTCTGGTCTGGTGTTCGTCAGGAACATCAGCGATCCAATAATCTGTCTGTACAGTGTGGCATCAATCAACTCTGACGAAGTATCGACCAGCAGCTTCAGCTTCGCTTCCATGGGTGTATTCATGGGCTTGCATTCCAACATGTCGAATCTCTTCAAGAATTCGACCGTATACTTCCCTTGGTTAAGGAAGATCCTCTCAGGACTCTACCATACCTCAAGACCTAAGAAATAATGCATTAGGCCAAGGTCTTTCATTTCAAATTCCGAGGCAAGTCTCTTTTTACATTCAGTGATGAGCTTTTCTTCTCCAGTTAAGAATAAGTCATCCACATATAACAGTAAGATTATTGGTTCATTGTTCATGATCTTGAAGTAGAGGTTAGAGTCTGCTTTACTCTTGGTAAAGCCTAAGCTCGTCAAGAAACTATCTATACAGCCATACCAAGCTCTATGAGCTTGCTTCAATCCGTATAAGGCTTTCTTCAATCGGCAGACATGAGACTTCCTGTCTTCAACCTCAAATCCTTGAGGTTGCTCTATATACACTTCCTCTTTGATGACATCGTTTAGGAAAGTTGTCTTCACGTCCATCTAGTGCAGCTTCCACTTCATCTTAGCTGTAAGAGCTATGATGGTTCTGATCGAAGTGTATCTGGCCACAAGAGCGAATGTCTCTTCATAGTCAATGCCTTCCTTCTGGGAAAAGCCACGAGCAACAAATCTTGCTTTATACTTCTCAATACTTCCATCAGCAGCATGTTTTATTTTGAAGAGCCATCTGGAGGATACCACATCTTTATTCTTCGGTCTAGGAACTATTTCCCATACTTCGTTCTTCATTATGGATTGGTATTCCTCTGTGATGGCATCTGCCCATTCTTTCCTCTGAATGGCTTCTTCAAAGCAGGTAGGCTCCTCTTTTAGGAGGTCACACATCAAAGCCGTATAACTGGAGAATGGCTTTGGTCTTTTCACCTATCTCGTAGTTCCTTGGGGAACACCGTACTTCTCTCCATCTTGAGTAAGCTCTCTAGCCCAAGCTAGCTTTCTTTTATGGAGGGTCGTCATCTGAGGAGGTTCTTGCACTTCTATTATATCATGGTCTTCTAGAAGTTCCTCATCGGGGGAAGTTACGACTTCCCTCACTGGTTTTGCAGCTCTGGGAACCTCTCTCATTGCAGTACTGAGGATTACGGGTTCCTCTTCATATACTTCTTCAAGCTAGCATAGTTTAGATTTCTTGAGCATTGCATCTTCATCAAAGGTCACATCCCTGCTGATCTCAATGTGATGGTGACCTGGTATATAGATTCTGAAGGCCTTGGAGACCTCACAATATCCCACAAATATTCCCTTCTTTCCTGAAGGGTCCAGCTTGTTTCTCTTTTCTTTAGGTATATGAATAAACATTGGACAGCCAAATATTTTGAGATGGCTTACCTCTGGCTTCTTTCCGGGGAACATCTCTACCAGTGTCTTGAGCCCAAGTNTGGCTTCTTTCCGGGGAACATCTCTACCGGTGTCTTGAGCCCAAGTGCACTATGGGACAATCGGTTCTGCACATATACAGTTGCCATTGTTGCTTCTGCCCATAAGCACATAGGAAGATCTTGATCATGGATCATAATCTTCACAGCTTCCATTATGGTTTTGTTCTTACGTTCAGCTACACCGTTTTGTTGGGGATTATAGGGAGTAGTGAGTTCCCTCTTAATCCCAACATCTTTGCAGAAGTTCACAAACTCTTTTGAGGTATATTCTCCTCCATTATCTGACCTAAGTATCTTAATCTTCCTTTCAGAAAGGTTCTCTATCAAGGATTTGAATTCTTTGAACTTGTTGAACACTTCATCTTTAGATTTCAAGAAATATATCCAGGCTTTACGAGAGTAATCATCAATGAATGATACATAATATACATACCCATTAATGGAGGATGATGGCATTGGGCCACATACATATGAATGAATGAGTTCTAGGAATCCTTCTGCCTTGTTGTCCCTCTTCGGAAACGGGTTCTTGATGTTCTTCCCTTGTGCACATCCATTGCATACACCTTCATGGTCACCTTTGAGTTCTGGTAGACCTGTGACTGCTTTGCATATGTATGGTAGTGCCTTGTAATTGATGTGGGCTAACCTTCTATGCCAAAGTTCACATGAGTTTTCAAAGGCATGGGTCATGGCAGCCTCTGAGTGACCCTTTAGTTTATACAAGCCATTTTCTTCACTTCCAATGATGATTGCTTCATTTAAGGTTTCTCCTTTAGCCCACATAAGAACTTCTCCATCAATAAAGGCAACTCTGAAGCCTTTATTTTCTAAAGC
>JASDQU010405936.1:0-10651 GCA_032191745.1 Picea mariana
GATGCTCCCTGAGAGCTCCCTTAAAAACTAGGGAGCGCATTTTTTGGTGAGGGAGCGCCCTCCCTAAAAACGCTCCCCTTCGGAGTGTAATCCGAGAGCGGGTTCGAGGGGGGGCGGGGCGCTCCCCCACAACCTTGCTCCAGAGTATGTGACTTTAGTATTGTAGATTTGCTGAAATCTGAATTAAATCATAAATCTGCCACAATTCTGTCACTAGAAAAGGATCCACTAATACCAGAAAGTGATTCTATGCAAAAAACAGAAAACACTGAAGAATACGATACAGATCCGAGATTTCCTGATTCTGAAAAGATTGCGGTGCGGGTGCTTCAGTTCAACATAAAACATATATCGCTCAATGGATAACCTGAAATCCATCATTATGAATTGAAAATCTGCACTGAATTGATCTGGTTTTGATATGGGTACGGATCTAGTCCGGGGTGTTGAATTTTTTGAATACTAGACTAACTGTAGTAAATAACTCGGATCTCAAGAAGATTAACCAAGCACAAATTACAAAACATAATTATGGGGCTACTCGTTTTTCCATAGGCAATGCTCTTTCATTGCCACCGAACCATAGGCATCCTCAAGTGCCACCCCCGAGCAAAGCATAGTAGTTATCCTGTGAAACCCTTCTACACAAGGGGAGAAAACCCTACACCTTTTCTTATAGAGAAAATCCATGCAAAGATAGAATAACCAAGAACAAGCTCTATTCACTAGAGCAAACCAATAAGAAAGAATCCAACAATAATTATCTCAACAAGGAGAGAACTCAACAGTGTAAACCCTAGCTAGAGTGGTAGAGTACTAGTCCACCTCTAGCGCACCACCGAGACTGAGCGATATAGACTTGCACCTTCCTTCCTTCAGCAGTTGTAGCTGCAGCTGCAACTCTCTTGCAAACTTGCGCTATGATTCTGAGAGAGAGTGCATCAAATGAGAAGGGCGCCTACCTTATTTATACTAAACTGACCAGTGAACATTTTCCAGTGGGGACGACTTGTCCTTTCTGAAAAATATATATTTACTTTATTTTTTCTGGCAGGCCAACTTTACTTTTGGAGCAATAGATTTCTTTTGGGGCTTCTTTAATTCTTTCAATGGTTTTCCTTTGACGTCTTGGCATCTTCTCCTATAAGAAAGGTTGTCCCGGAGGTGAATACCTCCCGCAGCTACTAGAAACATCAACATGGGGTTGATCTGAGGTTGAGTGTGATGCGGCATGAGGAATAAATCATTTTGCAATCAATCCTATATCTTGAGTGCCCCAATCTGGATCGATCTGGTTAAGGGAAGCACCCAACAATTTGATGCTATGGATTGGCAAGAGCTCTCTCCAGAAATTGATGGCTCCGTTAATGGATTTGGCAATGGCTCACACCATATGACAACTCAACAGGTTGTCGTGGCGAATCAAGAGGTTGTGGCAGTGACACAATGTTCTACTAGATAGCAGATATGGCAACTCTTTACTTTACAACTCCCAAAATACCATCCAAAACAGTTGATCCAGTTGATATAATTAGTAGGGTGTGGCAAGTGTCAAGTTTCAAATTAGGCCTCCTCTTGTACTGCATTGACGTCTCTTTAATATTGGCTATTGCTAGGTACAAGTTCAATACTCAGGGGAGGTCGGCGTGTCCAGGTCGTTGTTTCTGGGTGCGTGTGTACTGGTTGTTATGCGACACTTGGGCGTTCTGGGTCTTGATTCTATAAAGCTAAGCCGACACTTAAGTTTTTAAGAAAAGGAAATAGAGTGAGGTGTTTTCTTAGTTGGTTAGTGCATCGCCATAAAGGCTTTGCTTTAACTTTCAAAGTCACAAGTTCAATAGTAATTGGTGGGTTTGAAGAAAGCGAATCTAAATGCTAGCCTTGGGTTTGAAGAAAGCAGATCTATAACGTTCTTATATGTACTGATCATTATCCCTTGCCTTTGGGTTTTAAGAAAGCAAATCTATTTATTTATTCCCCTCAAAGAGCATCCCTTCCTAAGGGTGGGTTGGTTGAATCAACTAAAGGTTTGATCAAATAAACCTAGACCCTTTTATACGTGATTTCCTTTTCAGAAAGAAAATGTATTCTTATCTCTAGGTTAACGTTCTTTGTTTAGGTTTGATTGAAAACATCTAACCTTCCAACTACTACATCTATATACGGTTTTAAGGCTATACCAACTATTTATTCCCCTAAAATTGTGGTGGTTCTCTTCACTCTATGCAGCAGCTCTCTTACGCGGAAAATACTCTGGTAGCTCGACTCTTTGAGTACGGGCTCTCGTACATTTGATAGAGTACACCACGGCTTCAGACTCCTTTGAATCACGGCTAGGCCATGCTGCTCATATTCTCTAGTACCATGTTACAATTAGCAATGAACAACAATGGCATGCAGTTAATGATTCGGCAAAGAATGAACCATGAAGCCTTGGGTTAATGTAATGAACAGATAGAACAATAAAGAATGCACAAAAACTTAGGTAGGCTGAAACCCTAATAGAGATGAAGATGAAAATGATATTCAATATTAGCATCCAGTCGTTGAGTACAATAGCAATGAGTCTCTTTTATCGAGCAATGAGTACAGTAGCATTTAATTGACCTAAGTCACTTTTAAACTGTAACTTTATTACATCAAGTAAGTCTTATATTCTAACATATACTACGTCCTGGTCGAGGGAAGGCTTCCCCAACTAAACTTGGGGAATGATTGCATGGTCTAATTCCATGCCTGGTATTCCCATTTTTAAGTTGTGATCTGCAACCTTCATGCCCAATGATCTGATTTAAGATCTGATCTGCGCCTTGTAATATATTCCATGAATATTTCAAGGAAGTTATTTTAAGAGTTTGATTCTTTTGCAGGGAGATGTTAGTCGTGGCCCACAGAAGATATTTAACACCAGAACTCCCCTTTTTACAGCTTCGTTCTTCAGATTCCCAGCTTTTCCACTGTTCACTTTCAGTTTCAGATTTTAATATTTTGATATTTTCACTTTTATTCTTCTTCATTCCAATCTGAATATCATTATTGTATGAATGAAGAATTATATTGCTACATGTTTTAAGTTTTTTGTGACTCGTGTTAATTTCAGTTCTGTTTTCGATTTCTTTTATATGTATAAAATTTATATTTGAACTATGCCAACTTCCCCGGCACCCTGATTTCAAAAGTTGCATTCCCGTATCAGCCCCCGTACCTTGGTCACTTGGGAAAAAAGGTATAGTTTTGAGTCTTACTACAAAAACCCTGAGTAATGGAGTGCAAAACTATAATTTGCATCAAGTGCTGGGAATCATCCTTACTTATCCCCATTTATGTTGACCTAATAGATGAATTACTCCCTTTCCTCGTGTTCACCTTTGTTAGGGTAGCTTAATCCCTGGTATATACTAAGTTACTAGATCTATTTTCTCAGTATTCCAAAAGAACATTTATTATTTGGAGCTTTCTTTTGCTTTGGCATTCTCTGTTGCCATTAAAATGATTTCATTAATGGGGGATATATAAGTCACATACACTTCTAGACACATTGTTGTTGCTTATTTAATTCTAATTTGAAAATGTAAATATGTTGAATGTTCTGATTGATAGTGCAACTAATTTTACAATGGGCATCAATATAGGAGAAGTCTGAAGCTATGACTACAGAAGTGGATTCGGGGAGAAAACTGATAGCAGAAAAGCAGAAGAAAATATCTAATTTGGAGGAAGAGGTCGTCTCTACAGAGGTCAAGTTTTCTGAAATGGAAAAGAAGCTTCAGGAAATTTCGCAGGTTGAGGTAAAGTTCTTGTTTGATGTGACAATGTTAAAGTTTCAGGTAATGCAATTTCAGGCTTCGCTTTGGAGACTTGACTCTGTCTTCTCTTCTGGCAGGCAACTCTTAAATCTGAAGCTGAAAGGCATAAGAAGCAATTGATTTTACAGAAGGTGCCAAACGTTCTTTCTTTGCACTTTTTTTATCGGTCAAAACATAGAGGGTTTAGATGGAAACTGATAGTAGTACACATGGATCTTATTTTCTATCTGAAAAATAATACATCTTAAGTGCTACAAAAGCTTGAGTTGTTCTTATAATATAAATTAATAAGTAGAAAGTCAGTAGTCCAAGAATCCTTTTCAGGACAGATTTTACCTTGATGATTTTCAAGACAGAATTTGCACAATAGATCTACATTCAGCAATATAGTGTTTCTGATGATCGAGTTTTAGCTACATGAAATGACCTTGAACAGGCTGAAGATAACTCATGGGATTAATTAATGATGCCCAACTTACTGGACTTTGGTTTTCATTCCAGAGAAGAGTTGACTCTTTGACTAAGGAGAAAGACGAGTTAAACAAGGAAAGACAGGCTTTGGCCAAACAGATTGAAGAAATGAGATCAAGTTCTGGTTTGGCAAAAAATCTCCTAGTATTACAATTCTGTTCTTTATAGTGTGTCCATCACCTTGTTTTTGCTCCAATAAACTTAACATTAAATATTTTTTACAGGCAAAAAGGTAGTGGGTGAGCTCTCAAAGCATCAGGAATCTGTTATTCGTCAGGAGATGACAGCCCAGCATGAACAGGCTCTGAAGGATTCCGAAAACATGTTAAAGGAAAGAGATACAAGGATACAGGTCTGCCTGAATGGAGATTTTGTTTATTTTCTTTAATTGTCTTACCAAAATATATATGTTAGTTCTAAGTTCTAACTTTTATAAACCATAGATTTTAGAGAAAACACTTGAGAGAGAAAGGGAGGAATTGAAAAGGGAAAGAGTAAAGCGCCAAAAAGATCAGAAGAGTTTTGTGGATGTTGCTCGAAGGGCTGTCCAGGTTAGTTTTCTTTATTCAACTATCATGCTGTTTGCATATGTTCATTGTTTTTCTCACATTTAAAATGTAATGGAGTTGGCCGTTATAAATTTGTTATGTATTTGATCTTCAACAATATAATACTGATGTATTTATATGTTGTAAGAAGGATATACAAATTTGTTGTTAGAATTTTTAGGGAAAAGAGAAAGCAGTAATAACTTTTAAATTTGATCACTACTGTACATACAGATCAGCACTTAAAACAAAATTCTGAAGTAGATGAAATACTGAAAATGCAAATCTGAACATGCTATAGGGAGAACAGACTTTAACTAGGATTGATTATGAACAAAAAAAAATATTTCTGAATATTAACTTGAACTTAAAGCAGATGTAAATATTAGCATAATAAGATCTGAATTTTACCTTAGCAAAAACAAATGATAGAAATACCTGATGTGTAGCTGTCCTCTTTCTTTATGCTCAGAAAAGCTATGAAGGTCATGGATCAAATCCTCAAGGGTTGAATCTCATCATGATTTAAGTGGACAGTTGCCAAGAAGATCTTTCAAGTACAGGGCTGAAAAAGGAGAAACCCCAATGCCGAACAAAGAGGTGAAAGATACCCCAAACAACCCAAACAAGGCTGTCAAAAAAAGGTAAGGAGCTGTTACAAAATGGACAGCTCTGAGTAGCAGCCTTAGGGCTGTCTTAACAGGCCCTAGGGGCTGTACACAATAAGAAACAGCAGCTACTCTGGAAACACATCAACAGCAGCCAAAGAAAAGGCTAGCTGTAGCCTAGGAGGGAAAGAGGTAGCCTAGGGTAGGCTAGCGGCAGTCTAGAAGGATCTGTTGAAGAGGCCGTGGCACAATTGCAGCTATAGGAGGGTCCGCTCCACTCACACACAGCAAGAAGGAAAGGCTGCGGTACCAAAACCCATCAATGGGGAGCCACACACCAGAAATGGAACTCCCAGCCAACAAACTAGAAGAAACCTAAGAGGCCGCACCTCAAATCAGAAAGAGAGAGTCCACCAAGGAGGCCGTATCCAAAAACTGAAGTAGCCGCAGCAAGAAGATCAAAGAGAGATGAAAGATCAATGATGTGGTCATGTCCATCTTCGTAGCTGCTCCTAGGTCTCATGGACCATCTCGAGAGAGAAGAAGAAGATCACACATCATCAAATCTTGGTACTCAACCAAGAACTACTTGGTCGCAAACTAGAATACCCCAGAACACATCTAGGGGCCCTAGAACACAAGTAGGGTCTTTATCCACCGAGGTACAAGAGCAAGGATCAACCCAAGCATTTAAGCAAGCATTCCCTGAAACACATCTAAGGGCCCTAGAATACATCTAGGGACTTATATCATCAACCACCAAGGAACACATCCAAGGATCAATCCAAGCACCAAGCAAGGATTCTCTGGAACACATCCAGGGGCCCTAGAACACATATAGAGACTTATATCATCAACCACCAAGGAACACATCCAAGGATCAATCCAAGCACTGAGCAAGGATTCCCTGGAACACATCTAGGGGCCCTAGAACACATCTAGGGACTTATATCATCAACCACGAAGGAACACATCCAAGGATGAATCAAAGCACCGAGCAAGGATTCCCTGGAACACATCCGGGGGGCCCTAGAACACATCTAGGGACTTATAGCTTGGTCCTTGACCAAGAACCCCAACAATATACAAGGGTCCCTCACTAGGGTCTTTTTCCATGGCTTTAATTGCTTGATCCCAAACCAAGAAACCCCAGGAGTGTACTAGGGACCCTAGATCTTAGCTAGGGTTTTTTCCATTCTCTGGAGAATGGCTCTTGTAGCTGCATTAATTTCAACACTCCCTCTCAGCAACACCAAGCTTATCTCGAAAGTACATAAACTTTGTCAACGACAGAGGCTTGGTCAAAATTATCTGTTGTTTGTTTCGTTGTCGGAACACACTGAATACTGAGAATGTTCTTCTGCACTATGTCCCAAACATAGTGATATTTCAACTCAATGTGTTTCGATCTGTCATGAAACACAGGAATCTCGGAGCGGTTTGTACAACTCTGATAATCACAGTGAATTACAGTGGGTTCTAGCTGAACACTCAACAAATCTGAGAGTAGCTTTCTGAGCCACTCAGCAATGTATTCTGCCCTGCTTCTTGCTGGATCGGGAGATCAAAGATGAACCCAAACTGAAACAACATTCATATGTACTCATCTGGTCTGCAACATTACCGACCCAATCTAAATCTGTATAGCCATGAAGCATCACTTCTCCACTGGAAGTGTATCTGAGCCCATAGGCTATAGTCCCTCGTACAGATATGAGAATATGCTTAGCAACAACCATATGATTGTATTTTGATTTATACATGAATTGACTGAGGGCATTCACTGCATAACAAAAGTCTGGTCTGGTGTGTACTAGATAGTAGATACATCAAGGACCCAATCTGAATCTACATAACCTTCACGATCTGAACCGTATTGGAGTCCATAGTCCAATGTACCCTTCAGGTACCTTAACATGTGTTTTGCCGCAACCAAGTGAACACGTCTCAACTCAACCATATATATGTATTCATGGCAAAAACAAATATCTGGCCTTGTGTTCATCAAATACATCAACGAACAAGATGGCGTTCACTATCTCTGAAAGTGATTTAATAACTTCTCCCTATGGAAGTAGTATCGCCTCCCTTTCTAGGAGTGCCTCTACATACACTGTAGTTGAGGTCATGCTTGCTCCTGCTGCATCCAACTCACATACAGGGACTACCAGACCTACTCCCTTTGAATCTCATAATACATCTGCCTCCCTGCATGAGCAAACTGGCTCCCTCTCAGCCTCCTACAAGATCCATTGACCTTGAACTAGTGTCGTATCTCTTTAAGATATACTTGGTGCCAGTACCAAGTTTTAGTATGAAAAGCTGAGTCAAACTATCCACTAATCAAGTGTTCCCTTTGGTAAATTGCAGGATACATACAGTGGATGACATGTATAACCTTATTGTGCTCTTGTACCAAGGATAATGGCACAAATATAATTTCAGGACTCAAAGAGGATGTTGAGTTCCCAAGTCAAGGGAGAGATACTCCAACTACTAAGATAACTTGATGTTGCTCCTCAACCAGGAAGACAACCCAACCAAAAAATATGACTCAAAAAAGAACTTGTTGGACTCTCATACCAGAAATAATGGTCCAACATACAGTTGAGGTTACATCTTCCTTGGTCATATAAAAAATAAATGAGATTCTGACAGAACTGCTTTAAGACACCAGTCCATAAATACGACAGGAAGATAAACACATGTCTTCTTGCTGTCTTTAGTAGTCACAAATTCAGTGATTGAGTGCAAATGATACATACCTGGACTCTGAGTTTCTCCAAATTGCCACTTTAAGATATCACTCACCAAGATGGGAGGTATAGATGAATTCTGATATCGTTCTAAAATGAGATGACGATAATCCCCTTCTCCAACAGATTCATGGATTAAACCAAAAATATCAGCAAGCCAGTGAAGGAGCATGTGATGGTAGGACACCATAGGCTTAAGCTCCAAAATATCCTCTGATCCTTTATTTTTGCAACTTAGAGACCAAAAGACAAATAAGGATCATATCATACAGTAACAGAAATCTGCCAAATGTGACTATACTGCACTGATAAAATAACTCCAATTTATGTTTCAAGGAAACTGATAAATGTCTCTCTTGCCGACAGAATAATATGTTTACAAGGTAAGATATCCTTGATAAGCCAAGCTAACTCCCCAGCCATCGATAACAGATCCATGGCATGTAAAGATTTTAGAAACTTTCGACTGTTGCTGATTTCGGTTGTCTGGGTGCAGTTCAGGCTTCGAGGAAGGAGTGGAAAGCCATCATATCACCGATTGTTCAATCAGCCTGTCTTAGAATGTCAAAAGATTCTGAGATTAATAATAACCCACCGGCCATAGCTTCTGCAATTTGCCAAGAACATGCCCCCAGTTGCCTTCACCGAAACCCTCTCTTGTCAATCAACAAATAGGAGCTCTAAATCTCTCATGTGGATGAGACATAAATACTGATCCTTAACAAGAAAGGCTTAGGCAAGGTACCCACCATCATTCTAGATTAGTTTAACTTGATTTTCTTCTTGAAGGATTTCATTAGGGGTTTTCAACAGAAAAAGAGAAAGAACTGCACCACTTGATCCATGCTTTCTGTAGGTTCAGAAAACTGATATCATTGCACTCTTTATTCAAGAAAGCAATCAACACACTTTTAAATCAC
Organism: Picea mariana; assembly: GCA_032191745.1. Lineage (NCBI taxonomy): Eukaryota > Viridiplantae > Streptophyta > Pinopsida > Pinales > Pinaceae > Picea > Picea mariana. Next base: position 9,110 of record JASDQU010405936.1, read on the forward strand.
TTCTCATGCATATAACAACAATGACTGTAATTTTCAAACTGTCTGTTCTTTTCAATCTAAGTATTTTGAGTTTGTTGGAGAGATGGAGGCTAGACATATTTTTCTCTTCCACAGAATAGATATCAATTCAAGTTCTGGTACAAATGAGATGAGGGGCCTTCAACATTTCTTTAGACTTAAAAAAAAACATCATCCATATTTAAAGCATGGTCTTAAGGCAATGCTCAACCTGCCTAAAAAAATGTGTATCAAACATACCATTACCTCCTCTGAAACTCGGTTTCCTTTCTGCAATAGGTCAAGTCTGAATTCGGTCTCCTTTTCACTTCAGATCCACAAAGATCTTTCCTTAGATCTGTACTTGAATTGCCTCAGTCTTTTAGGATAGGTCTGCAATTTTCCTTTGTCCTGTAGTGGCTGCGGTTAGTGCTGGAGGTAGTTTCTAGAAGGATTAGGTCTCCTTATTTCTGTAGAATGTCATCCACAAGCTGCCTCAAGAATTTATCTAGATCTGAAATTGGATTGCCCAAAACAGGGCTGGGAAATGTTGCTGGTAATGTCCATAAATAGGGCTTGGACCAACTCCTATAATCAGCCCGGACCTGCTGTTCAATAGTCTCAGATTTGTCTTGGACCTGTGGCTGCCTCAGCCTTAGAACAGGCCGAGTTCTAGTGTCTTAGATGAGTAGTTATGGAGTCATACTGTAAACAAGATAAAACAAGCGTACTGCTGATCTGCAAAAACAATCCCTTAGATGTGGATCTACGCAGGCTCAAAAGTATGCCACAAATGAGCTCTTTGCATGCCCTAAGCTCTGATCCCATGTTAGAATTTTTAGGGAAAAAAGAAAGCAGTAATAACTTTTAAATTTGATCACTACTGTACATACAGATCAGCACTTAAAACAAAATTCTGAAGTAATTGAAATACTGAAAATACAAATCTGAACATGCTAAGGAGAACAGACTTTAACTAGGACTGATCATGAACAAAAAATAATATTTCTGAGATGTAAATATTAGCATAATAAGATCTGAACTTTACCTTAGCAAAACCAAATCATAGAAGTACCTGATGTGTAGCTGTCCTCTTTCTTTATGCTCAGAAAAGCTATGAAGGTCATGGATCAAACCCTCAAGGGTTTGATCTCATCATGATGTAAGTGGACAGTTTCCAAGAAGATCTTTCAAGTACAAGACTGAAAAAGGAGAAACCCCAATGACAAACAAAGAGGTGAAAGATACCCCAAACAACCCAAACAAGACTGTGAAAAAAGGTAAGGAGCTGTTACAGCTAAATGGAGAGCTCTGAGTAGCAGCCTTAGGGCTGTCTTAACAGGCCCTAGAGGCTGTACACAATAAGGGACAACAACTACTCTGGAAACACATCAACAACAACCAAAGAAAGGGCTAGCGGTAGCCTAGGAGGGGCAGGGGTAGCCTAGGATAGGCTAGCCGCAGTCTAGAAGGATTTGTGGAAGAGGCTGCGACACAGTTACAAATAGAGGAGGGTCCGTTCCACTCACACACAACAAGAAGGAA
>JASDQU010405946.1:0-10475 GCA_032191745.1 Picea mariana
CTAGGTTGAAGTCATTGAACTTCAATGTCGCGATCTTATCCTGTTGTGTTCTAAATACACATATCCCCTTCGAGAGGTATGCAGTAACGATGGTGTAATCAAAGTCCCTCGGGACACTGTCATGACTCATCGCACCAGCCAAAGGCGGGATGTAGTCGGGCAGGATAGTCGGGATTAACTTTTCATTTGCCAAGTCATCTCGGTGCTTGGTTCTCTTCTTTGTTATCGGTCGAGATGGTCTGGATCCGCGAGCATTCGATGGAGAGGCTTGCACTCCTCTCGTTGAGGATGATTGAATACCTACAGACATCAATTTCTCAGCCATAAGATCGATCAGAACTTCTTCGACGATTTTCTTTGTGGCGTTGAGCTCGCCCGACATGCACACTTAGATCGAATAGATCAGGTGAATGAATGAGTGCTCAAAGAAATACAACATGTGTCGATCTCGATAAACACAGTGCGGTAGCAATGAGTTGGCTATGATACAATTTGAAAAAGTGTTTTTAGTGCAACAATCGACGCAATAAGTAGGCAACAATGTAACATATCTCTCCAACGGACAAGAGGCCTTCATCAATGTGATTTTGTCCATTGTGGCACGGTCCCAACGGTCTAATGTCGAGCTTTCTGGCCATTATTGTTGTTCTAACCATTCGGGGCATTGGGATAATGCTTATAATGCTTTCAATGGCTATATTTCTTTGCCATGGCGAAGTGCCATGTTGCGTTGTTCTAATATCCTGGAAAAGTTCCATTTTTGAAAACCTTCCTTCGGTGAAGTCCCCTCTAGAACCTTATGTAACTTTTCTATCTTTGCTCTCTTCTTGTTGAGATTTCTAGCCTTCTTCCCTGTAGTCTTCGTCTCAGTAATCCTCTTTCCATTATGATTCTTATCTCCTTTTGGCATAGTAACTTCGTGTTGTTGAGATTCTTTCATAGGGTTAGAGAGTAATACGTCTTCTCTATCTGGGGTAGGTCTTCTACTCATTTGTGAGTCTTCTTGTGTTGTTTCAACTTCGACATCCAAGCTTCTAGTTCTAGGTAGCTTCGATCTGTTCTCCTATTATTCAATCAAGTGTGTTATCCTCCTAGTCATGAAATATTTTAACTCTTGCTTCTTCTTCCCTAATACTTCCTCTTCTTTCCTTCTGTTATGATCCTTTTCAATCCAAGGTTTTCCTAGTAATATAGAAAATGGGGCGTTGTTCTCAATAAATTTAACAACCTCAAATATTCCTTTGTCAAAGTTCCATGAGAACTCATAGATATCTGGGTGAGTCTTCCACATAGGGTTATCAGCTTTCCTCTAAATAATCCTATTCCTCCCAATGAAGGAATCATAGCAGGCTTTCCTAAAATTTCCCAAGTTCTTTCTATCATAATATTCACCTTTGTTTCTTTATCCAGAACACAGTCAATGCTGAAGTCTCCTATTCTTGCTTCTATGAACTTTTTTTCTTTGAAGATTTATGATAAGTCGATATTTCTGTGATCATTCAAGGTTTCTTTCATTTGTAGCAATACATTCTCTGATTGTTTCTGGGGTTCTATCATGGTCTTAGTTTCTTGACCTTACTCAAGGTTTTCTTGTCTCATATTCATTCTTTCAAGCTTAGCAATCATTCTAGGGAAATCTAAAACTTCATGATCCATAGATTTACAACAAAGACAACTAGGTCTTCTACTAGGGCATTCCTTATAAAGATGTCCTGGTCTTCTACAATTATTACAAAAGGTTAATCTTCTTTTTCTTTGAAACGATCCCCAGTCTTTCCTATACTGTGCACTAGGATCATAGTAGCTAACCTGCAAAAAATTCTTTCTAGGATCCTACATCCATTTGTTAGTCCAAACATTCTTTATATGCATAGGAATAACATATCTTTCATTATTCTTACCAGATCTACTCATATCAAATCTTCTTTCTTCTAGTTGTGCCCTAGTTTTTAAGATAGGACAAAATTTATCAAACATACCTAGATCCATACTTTTGAAACAAAAATTTCCACTTATCTTACCTTTTCAATCAAAACTTTTCACTGTTCTTACCTTTATCAGAGCACAAAGATTCAAGATCTTACCTCTTTTCTTCAGATCTGACTTTTCTTCTTGGTACAGAGCTTCACAATTTAAGTATAATATTGCGCACTAGGGCAATAGATCTACGCACTGAGATTTCTCTTTTCCTCAGTTCCCAACAATCACAGTTTCAGGTCTTGACAACGGAACCATTTGTTGGAAAATGGGGCAGACCCAGGGTTCAAGGCTTTAACAACGCACCAACAAAACCCTAACTACCATCCCTTTCGACAACACCTGTGAAGTAGATGAACTCTCACCTGAGGTAGAGGCAGGGGTGGTTGCAGGACTCAGATGTCTGCAACCTTAGTTGGGATGCTAATATGTGATTGTAACACCTTAACATGGCACTTAGTAGTTATAGTTCATCAATATTTAGCTTTAGCTTACAACGCAGATAAATCCTAATAACATAGTAGTGCAGTATTCACACTGATCCAATATAATCAAGTACTAAGCATATCAACATAGATTAGATCTAGCATTCATTCACATTATTCAGCACTAAGCTATCATATTAGATTCTTCTAAGCATATATTAGTGCACTAAGAATTTAATCACATAAACAAGAGAACAAGCACAAAGCAACCACAACACAAGGTATATGCAATTCACCCCCACCCTAGGGCTACATCCACCAACTATTCTTCTCTTTATTGCCTTCTAACAATATTCTACATGCACAGAGCCTTGGGATCTTACTCCGCAGAGGACAGGAGATCTGTGCACACCTCGCTAGATCCTCCTTCCCTGAGTTACAACACAAAGTCTTTCCACAGTCTCTTACAATCACTTGCACTTAGTTATGCAAGTCTCACACAATATACACAGAGCAATTACAATTTCCACTTGCACTTAGCACCTAGCATGGCACCAAGCCTCTCCTCCTTACATCACCTAGACTTCTATTTATACATTACAAAAAGGGCCTAAACATGGGTAAACCCATGGTCCGACATCCCCATACCCATTACATAAGCCCAAAACCCAAAAATCCCTAAAAAGGGGCCGAGATCCCATGATCTTTTCTTCGACTTGCGCTCCACCTTCGACAGTCTGTCGAAGTCCCCAAAAATAGGTCAAACATGACCAAGGATCCTAAAAACTTGGTTAAGGGCCAACAATAAGTGTATCAATTTATTGTGCTCTTTTCTAGACTCGTGGGATAGTCTGGTTGTTTCCATAGGTAGTAATTCAAGTCCTGGGAAAGAAATAGATCTAATTCCTCAAGTGGGAGATAGAAATATCCCAGAAAATATGTAAAGGTATCTTGGAGATGTGGAAAAGAAGGGTATTACAAGAAACAATGTAGATTCAAAAGTGTTGAGAGAGGGAAGGGATCTGATGATGCTCCTTCTACAAAAGGAAAAACCTATGTGGATGAAGGAGGATATGTGTACTTGGCGTCTTCAAGCACACATGCAAATCATGAGGCATGGCTAGTCGAATTAGGTGCATCCTTTCATATGACTCCTCATAGGGAGTGGTTCTGTGAGTATCAAAGGTATGATGGAGGTGATGTTTTCCTAGGCAAGGAATCGACAAAAAAATAATAGGATGAGGAAAATTCAATCTAATGCTCATGTATGGAAAGATTGGAACACTCCTTGGTGTTGTGCATATCCCAAGATTGGCCATAAATTTGATTGTTAGCAAAATGGATGATACAAGGGTAAAAAAAGTGTTCGAGAAAGAAACATGTAGGATAGTTAGAGGGCAAATGGATTTGTTGAAGGGAGTTTGGATTGGAACTCTCTATAAGTTGTTGGAATCACTATTAGTGATGAGTGAAACAAGTTTTTTGTTCCTGAGGTTAGAGTTGAAGAAGAAAAAACTCCTACAATCTCTGGAGAAAAGACTATGTTGTGGCATCAAAGACTAGGGTATATTAGAGAGAAGGGCCTTCGAGTACTACATGGTAAATATATTTTTGAAGGTATGGCCAATTTCTCTCTAGATTTTGATTTCTATGAACATTGCTTATATGGGAAGCATAATCGTGTAAGAGTCTCCTCTAATGCCACAAGAGCATAGGGGATTTTACAGTTGGTTCACAGTGATGTGTTTGGACCTATTTCCATTCCATCAATGGGTAAATATGTGTACTACGTCTCATTTGTAAATTATTTCTCAAGGAATACATGGATTTATTTCCTCGGGAAGAAATCTAAAGTCTTTAACAAATTTAAATACTTTAAGTCTCTTATGTAGAATCATACAAATAAGAGAATCAAGGTGTTGAGGATGGATAATGGTGGAGAATTATGTGGAAACAAATTCAAGGAATTATGTAAGAAGTGAGGTATAGCAAGGAAAAATACTACTCCATACACACCTCGGAAAAATGGAGTTGCAGAAAGGATGAATGAGACATTGATGGAAAAATTAAGTAGCATGCTCAGTGGTGTCGGGTTAGGACAATAATTCTAGGCAGAGGTAGTGGGAACTGCATGTTACTTGGTCAATCAATCACCATCATCAATGATGGATGACAAGATTCCACATGAGGTATGGACTGGTAAGAAACCCTCTCTTACGCATCTCAGGGTGTTTGGTTGTGATGCATAGGTTCACGTTCCAAAGGAAAACAAGAGTAAGTTGGACAAAAAGGTTGAGAAGTGTATCGTTATTGGCTATAAATATGGTCTGAAAGGTTATAAGCTTTGGAACCCAGAAACTAAGAAGGTAGTGTATAGTCAAGATGTGGCATTTAGAGAAATCAAATGTGTTTTCAAACAACAAGTCCTACTAGGGAAGGTAGAACCAAAGAAAATAGAGTTTGAATTGAAGGATAATGAATCAGACTCTATAGAAGAACATGAATCAAAAGAATAAGAACCTCATACTTTGGTATTGAGGAGATCGGTTCGGGGAATAAATAAACCAGAAAGATATACTCCACCTTATTTTTGTTCTAATTTTTCTTTTTTTATTACCGATGATGATCCTAGAGTTGTTAGGGAGGCAGTGGATTTAGAGGATGGAAAACTTTGGGAAAAGGCCATGGTTGAAGAAATGATATACTTGGACAAGAATGAGGCTTGGGATCTAGTGGAGTTTCCAACTGGAAGAAATCACATTAGTAGCAAATTGGTGTTTAAGAAGAGTTTAAATGCAGAAGGCAAAGTGGAGAAATAAAAATCTTGGTTAGTAGTAAAAGGTTATTCCCAAGTAGAGGGAATTGACTTTGGTGAAAATTTTCTCTTGTTTCCAAGCTAACTTCAATTAGATTTCTTTATATGTTGTTGTTTCTTTTGATTTTATAGTAGAATAGATGGATGTGAAGACAACATTCCTACGTGGGGATATAGAAGAAGAAATCTACATGAAGCAACTAGAAGGATTTACAGTGAAGGGAAAGAAAGAGCTAGTATGCAAGATGAAAAAGTCATTGTATGGGTTAAATAAATCACCACGGTTGTGGTATCAAAAATTTGATACTTATATGTTGGGACTTGGCTTCACAAGCAGCAAAGCCGATCACTGTGTGTATTTCAAATTAGTTGGTGATCGTCTTATTTATTTTTTCTTGTATGTGGATAATAAATTGTTGATAGCAAATGACAAGGAGATTATCCAGAATGTGAAAACTCAATTGTCCTCTAAATTTGACATCAAGAATCTCGGTGCTGCAAATTTCATTTTGGGCATGGAAATTAAAAGAGATCAGGCAAATAAGAAACTCTACTTAAATCAAAGGAAGTATGCCAAAACAATATTGTAGAGGTTTAATATGCATGAATGTAAACCGGTCATGGTCCCTATTCATATAGGTGTAAACTTATATGTAGACTAGTTTCTCGAGACACAAGAAGAGGAAGAGGACATGTCTCTTGTTCTGTATGCTAGTGTGGTTGGAAGTTTGATGTGTGCAATGGTTTGTACTAGACCAGAAATTGCACAAGTTGTGGGAGTTTTGAGCAAGTATATGTCAAAACCATGGAAGGAGCATTGGATAACAGTAAAGAGGGTTTTCACATATTTGCATGGAACTACTAGTTATGGATTGTGCTACCAAGGAATACCATGACTGGATAGATTTTTGGGCATACGTGGGTTTGTTGATGTAGGTTGGGTTAGAGATTTGGATCGCAAAAGATATACAAGTGGATATGTGTTTAACCTATTTAGAGGAGCAATCAGTTGGATGAGAAAAATACAAGCTATAGTGGCACTCTCAACTACAAAAGTTGAATACATGGCAGCCACTCATGCAAGCAAGGAAGCAATATGGTTACAAAGATTGTGTTCAAGTATTGGGTTGGTACAACTTGTTGTATGGTTACAAAGATTGTGTTCAAGTATTGTTTCCAAGGAATCTATGATGCATGAAATACGAGTGACCCTATGAAGTTGAAGGGAATGATACTGGAATATACAGGTAAAGCTACATATAATGCAAGTGGAACAACAATCCACTCTGCATTGTTGATTATTTTTAACAAGTCCCATTTTCTTCCACTAAGAAAAGAAATATTAGACACCTTATCAAAGCTTTATGAAGAACTAAAACTTAACTTCATAGATGAAGCCTCTTTGATTGGAAGTTGTTTATTATACTCCATCGACAATCGACTAAGGAACATAAAACATGTGAAAACCAAATACTTTGGAAAAATTGATATTATATTTTTTGGTGATATTTACCAAGCACAACCCATACACGATTCTCTAAGTTTTGAAAAAACTACAATGAACATGAAAACAATAACACATGACTTCTAGAAAGACAATATAAAATTATTTGAATTGCATACTACAATGCACCAGACAAATGAAATGTTTATTACAATTCTGACCAAAATGTGAACAAACAACCAAACAGGCAATGAATTGGCATATATCAATACAAGTTGGATGTGACCTACACCAAAAGACCCAACATTTCCTTACATGTTTTACAAAAACAAATATGTTGCAGTGCATAACAAGTACATGCTATTGCTTGTGTCTGGAAATGAAATATCATCAATGTAATTGAACAAGAAGAAGAGAACCATGGCAATGTGACATACCATCAACATACAACTACTTTTCCTTTGCAACTCATCCTAAAATTAAATGTGCTAGTTGAAATATATGTGTGCGATTATGGTTCACAAGATGACCTGGTCAATGTTGTAGATGGAATAATTAAAGAATATACCAAAACAAATAAAGTTGATGTTTTATGGATTAAGTTCCACTATCCACATATCGGACATCGACAAGTTAACAAGTTAGCTTATCTATATAATTCAGAATTTCCCCAAGATTGGACACCTATACTGCGAACAAAAAACCAATATCGATAACAACAAAGACTTGTCAGTTGAAAATCCGAAAACAACTTCCAATTCAACTTGCATGTGCATGTACAATACACATATCACAAGGTTTAACAATTTTGGAACATATGCATTTCTAAGAAAAAAATGTTGAGGGAGTGATAGCAAAGGTAATAATTCATGAATCACAAAATGCAATATTGAATATCTATGTCACTTTGCATGCAACTTTGACCAACAAAATGAATACCATTGCAAAATCATTGCACCATTTACATTTGAATGAAATCAGTATCATTCTAGGAGACTTCAATATTGACATGTTACAAAGCAATGACAAAACAAAAAAAATAGAAAACTACATCTGCAATTATAATCTCCACCTCCTATTGGACAAGATAAATCATGTACACAAACCACTTATTGATCATGTATGGTCAAATGTGCCTAATGGACAGTCCAAACTCTTTATGTTAGAGACATATTGGATTGAACATGATACAATTTGTCTTCTACTTGAATTATGAAATACATATAAAACATATTACAAAATCACATATTTCCATCTGTCAAAGCATACTTTCATATCTTTTTTACATATATACAAATCCCCCTTCTATATGCATTGGATCAGAAAATTGTCCATAGATGGAAAAAGGTTTGTATAGTACATAAGTAACTAATAAATGAAAAAAATAAATCAAAGATTTGCATTGCATCTAAATGAAATTTATTTACATATTTGGATACCTTGTTCAATGCAGATTATATCAAACCAACCATGAACCATCAACACTTTTAGAAGAAAGAAAAATAAACACAAACATGGAATGAGAAATAAAAAAGGTGCATTCTTCTAGCTTTATTTTTACTCTATTAATTTGCATCTCATGTAGTGTATGTTGATATTGCATATTGTTCCTACATAATAGCTTATTTTCATGTACATTATATTATGTGCATTGGCAACATTTAAACAAATAGAATAACTGATCCATATTATTTTTGAAATGAAATGAAAGCAGAGATATCACAATGAAATACACATAAACATTTCCAGAAACAGAGAAATATGGCAATACATGATTTCTATTAATGAAAGAAATGTACATAGACTGTAAAAATATAGAGTGCAAGACTCACTAGAATGGTGGCAGCTTTATCTCTGAGAAGATATGTGACAGCTACGCTTATTTGCAAAAATATGAGTACAATGAGGCTTTGAAGGCCTTTTAATGATAAACATGAATGCCAAAACCCTAGACATCCAAAAACCTAACCCTAGGAGATGAAGTGCCAAAAGTCACGTGGGCCCCGTTGGGGTAAGTTAGTACATTAACTTCTAGGGGTCATAATGTTTGCATACGATCTTCATTTTAGGTGTGTGATAGCTCATTTGAAAGGTATTTTCAAGAACTACGCATTATGACATCAAATTGTGACTTTTTCTATAGTTTGACTGTGGCAATCCAAGAAAACATTGTTTAGGGCCACAAAACGACCCTAGAAGTACAAAAAGATGCACTGGCATTAAAATTTCCAAAATAAGTGAGTTGGAATAGGTGGGTGGCCACCAATATCCACTTGGATGTTGTGTAGGGATTCAAGACAACCCCAGAAGTGAAAAACCCATAATTACAAAGAAATGTCCCCATTACAGAGAAATGTGTTGAACTGAAAATTGTCAAGATGAGCCAATTGGAATTTGGAACAAGTGGGTGGCCACCAATATCCACCTGGATCAATCCTCTCCCCTTAGGAAGAAATGGCCTCCATTATGTTGAGGGATCGTGGAAGAGGAGAAAGCGCTTTCTAAATCTGAATCTTGGTGAGATGTGTGTCTTGTTGGACAAGTTGTGTTGCTTGGTCTGTGGAAGGCTGTCACAAACCGGTTGTTGGCGGGGTTGAATCTGTTCCACCAACCTGCTGCCTATGGGATTAACGAGGCATTATGTAGGCACCATTGTAGGTGAAGAAACAATATATGCTTTGTCTTCTGCAATCTACTTATGTTGGATAGAAGGTGTTGAGGCTGTAGTGGTTACAGTGGCCTTCTATGCATCTTTTCAACAAACTGTGAAGAGGATGAATTTTGCAGTATGAGAGATTACCTTGTGGAATTTTTTTGGTGGAACATTAGTTGGAACTACCTATGTTATCCTATAGAGATGACCCCCTAGAGTAATAATGACACTACGGGGTCGAGTCTCATAAACAATATGACATTTCCACATATATGTTTGTCCCAAAACAACATCACAAACATCAAGAGGGGAAAAATCACACACTACCTCATCCTTGAAGGGTTGGATGCCATAGGAAAGGAGACACTATTGGCTGACACAGATATCTCATCTCTGGTGAAGCTACCTGATGTTGTATGGTTGCAGGTTTGGTTTTGTCGAAAATGCCAACTGTTTGATAACCTCAGCTAAGATGAGGTTCTTCTGGATGTTGCTATCAACAATGAAATGCAGTTGTTAAGAACCAAATATAAATATAGCATAGAAAAACCTCAGAAAAAAGTACTCAACGCCTTGAAAAAGAGATAATTTCAGATAATAAGTCTCTTCGAGGGGGCAACCTCCTTTTACCCCACTTAAATGTTCAAGTACAAGATTATTCAAAATGAAAATGTCTCCTTGGTATATATAGGATACTAGGAGGTATAATTACAACTAATGGCCTAAAGCCGACATAAATAAAATAACATTACTAATATAATATGCCCCAATTAAGGGGTAATGAGCCAATATTAGGGCTTAACATGCCCCTCCCCTTGAGACAAGTGTTGTCCGCAACGCTTAAGTAACTCTGGATGCTTCTGTATAAAAGACTCATCTTCCCAAGTGGAATCTTCAACTGGTAGTTTCCTCCATTTAATGAGATACTCTGAAATGGATCTATTCCTTAGCTGGTGAATTCTTGTGTCAGTGATGGCTTCAGGATCCAATATGATTTTCCCTTCCTCATCAAGTTCTGGCAATATAGTTTGAACTGGGATCTTGTTGCCTATAACCTTCTTTAAGCATGAAACATGGAAAACTGGGTGTACTCATGAAGATGCAGGTAACTCCAATTTGTATGCCATAGTACCAATATTTTGCAACACCTTATAAGGGCCA
>JASDQU010405948.1:0-10068 GCA_032191745.1 Picea mariana
AAAATCATTTTTAATTTAAGTAGAAATTGATCACTTTTATGGATGCCCTAATGCATACTTTGCTTGGAATGGTTGAAATCAATACAACATAACTAGGGTTGAAAATAACTTTTATTGCAACATTTTGAAGGAGTTTTGTTCTAGGTTATTATAAACTATCATTGGATGTATTGGAAGTTCCAACAACCTCATTCAAAGTGAAATCGTTGCATGCTCTTTATTGTTGTTCTAGGATTTTTCTAGTATTCCTTTTTCTGCAGAGATTTATTATTGTGCGGGGCTATTTGTAACCCTCCTCTTTTTCTAATGTTTCTAGGATTTCATTATATTCATTTCCATAGGTGTCCAAATGACTTTGAAGAGAGATAAATTACCTAGTTTCAAGCCTTGACATTACCTCCTATGTGTTATCCAAAACTCTATCCAGGACTATCATAAAACTACAGAAGTATTCCACTTTCAATGGTGATTAAAGTGTTGATGTCTTGCAATGTTTTTATGACACCTTGTTTTCCACATCCAAAAGAAGCCAAAATATGTTAAGGAATTCCAAAGGACTTTGTAATTAGTCCAATCATTGCCTCCTTTTACTATTGTATGAAGGTTTGTTAACCATATTTTGTTGTGGTGTTTGCATGTCTTTTGGCTTGGTTGGTTGACCACGATACATTCCTACCCTAACCACCCCAAACAATCAACCCAAACAGTGCAACATTTATATTGTTTGCTAGATGAGAGGGTCGATTCATGCTACAATCATGGTTCCAAAGAATTTATCTATATTGTATGACGAGAAACAGATTAATTTCAGAGTGTTGATGAATGAATGATAAGTTTGGTTAATGATATAATTTTTGTGCCTTGACATATAATAATGAAATTTGCTAATCTGATAGCATTGTATTTCTTCTAAACTTATTACATTGGGCTTGTTGCCTTATTCTCCCTTTACAATAGTGAAACTTCATGTGTTTCATGGCATATACTTATTCAATGGATGAAAACTTATATTGGTTATGAACTTGTTACAATGATGCTCTATTTCATTGCTATCATAATGACCCAATTTCATGCTTAAATGTTTCATAAGTACTTGTTCATGCTTCACTTCCTGCACATATGAAATTTGATAAATGAAGACTATCTTGTGAATGAATATATACTTTTTACTTAGAAAGTTTCACCTTGAACATTGTATATTGCTTGATCACTAATTATGAGTAATGGTGCATTGGTGTGTTGTGTTGAATAAAGTAAGTGTTTTACTTCCAAGCATTCATTGAGCATTTTCTTCTCTTGCTTTTCTTGAAGCGTCAGTTTAGAGAAGTCAACCCAAGCCAAACAAAGTCCTTGTCCTCACCTATCTAGAAATGCAATGATAGGACTTAGTATTAGCCCCCTAGGAAAACCCTCCTTATGTTAGAAACCATGGCCTAGAAATGTAGAGGCAAGGGCACTAAGGTGATAGCAGGTGGCTTCCCTATCTATTTCCTCAAGATCTCCCTTGCAGGGTAGGACTTTCCTTTGGTGAGAGTTTAAGCGGTAACATGAGAAATTTAGCTAGAAACAACTTCACTCGGATGACCTCTTTAGTGTGCAATCATAGCACCTTCTATAATTGGCTCAAAAATCAATTTATTTTTTTTTGCTCAAAAATAAAATTTGATTGTTTTTGCTCAAAAATATTTTTTTTTTCTTTTTAAATAAATTGTTGTCATTGCCATTTCGACGCACCATAGAAATCTTGCGACGAACTTGCTATACAAATCATGAAAGTTATTGTCTCAATTGCGACGACTAGTACAAATCTTGCGACTAAATTACTATACAAATCACGAAATTTTTCGTCTGAATTGCGACGATTGATACAAATCTTGCGATGAACTTGCTATACAAATCACGAAAATTGTATAGCGATTTCGTCGCTATATACCTTGTGTTCGTCTCTATTGCGCCGACCACTTCGAAAGTTGATTCGTCGCAAATTTTTTACTTACTTTGTCTATATTGTCGAGTGTGCGACGATCTCTCTTTATTGTCACACTTGTGACAATAGCTCTACATCGTCTGATTTGCGACGATTTGCCTTCTGTGTCGCTCTTTCGACGATTTATTTACTTAGTCGTTCTGGCAACAGTATTTATTTTTTTGTCACAATCGTGACAACTTCCCTACTGTCGTCGCTCTTGTGACGTTAATCCAAGTTCGTTGCATGTGCCACGTCATATTAAACGAAGTTTGGGAGACTCAATATTCATCACAATATCCACGGCATAATGTTGCAAGAGCGTCAAAATAGCCGTCGCAAAATGACCCGAATTTGCTAGTGTTTAGAGGACATTACGCAGACAAAGGAACATCACATAATTTTTTATGTGTAGGGATTTGGTGGGCTACACTATTCAAAGACACGAAGGAGTATTTCTAGTCCTGTGGTGTATGCCAAAGAGTGGGTAAGCCATCTCGACGCATTGAGATGCCATTAAATCCACAAGTTACGTTGTAAGCATTCAATAAGTGGGCTATTGATTTTGTGGGCCCCATCAACCCACAAGCAAGGAGATCAAGAGAAAGGTACATCATCACTGTGACCATGTATTTAACCAGGTGGGAAAAAGCAACACAAGTTACTAATTGCACTACAGAGACTGCTACCCAGTTTCTATTTGAGAATGTAGTCACTAGGTTTGGATGTCTGCGCATATTACTTAGCGATCAAGGTACACACTTTATTGATCAAACCATTGTTGCATTAACCAAGGAATTTCAGATTCATCATCAGAAAAGTACACCATATCACCCTCAGGATAATCGCAAAGTAGAAGATTTCAATAAAATTTTGGAGAATGATTTGACCAAGATCTACAATGTTGGAAGAGACGATTGGGACTTACGCATCCCTGCAATACTATGGGAATACAAAACTACAAGTAAGAAGCTGACATGGAAGGCACCATTCCGGTTGGTCTATGGACATGAAGCAATAATGCCAATGGAGTTCATTGTACCTAGTTTGCGCATTGTATCCATCACTGAACTTTCAGACACAAGTGCAATAGAGGAGAGATTGACGCAGTTAGTCCAGCTTGAGGAGGACAGGTTTTTGGTTGGATTCCATCAACAAGTTTAGAAATCTAGAGAGAAGGCCTGACATAATCGACATATTAAGACCAAGAAATTACAAGTCAACGACTTGGTACTACTCTGTGACAACAAGTATCTATAACACCCAGGGAATTTTTGCATGCACTGGTTAGGGTCATATGTGATCCAACAAATAACAAAGACAGGTGTTGCATGGTTGGGAACCTTGGATGGGCATATTGTCGATGGAATGGTGAATGGAATTCGGCTGAATCTCTATAGAGACAGTCAACTGTTTGCGCAGTGACCTGTGCAGCACACAAATCCCTGTATTATAGTAGATGTACCATAGTAGCAAGAAAAGAAAGAAAAACCAAATAAAAAGTAGAAAAAGGGAAAAACAGTAAAAAGTTAGTGATAGGAAACATAAAAAGAATAAACATAATCCTCAGGTATCATAACTTGCGTAGTTGGACTAATTAGATTACATGAAGTGAACATTGCGTCAAATTCAATGAGAAGATATGGGCAGGCCCTCCTGCGACTAGCAACACATTATTGCACATGACGACACGAAAAGATTGTTAAATAAAGTCAGGCATGGAAAATACAGATAGAAGGCCAACATGGTGGGTCATTATAGCGTCGTATAAGCACTTAGTCGGGAAATCGGTGGTACACGAGAGAACTCACTTGAAGGATTTGGTAATTGAGATGCAATGATGGTACAACTCATCAACTCTGGTGGTGAAAGGGATGAGTTAGTTAAAAAAGGATGGGACGGGTATGGTCAGCATGAAACCAAAACAACATCAGAACATCGTAAGTGGAACTCATTTTTTTGCATATCACATTGAGAAAATAGGAGAGACCTAGTGAGAATAAAGTCGAGCTTCAGCTCGTCGAGCATGCTCTTTAGAAAAATGGGGACAACTCCGCTAGGAATACCACCGACCTCACCAGGGATGAGTAGGGAAGGAAATATGGTGGACAAACCTACCAACCTGAAGTTTATGGACCAAGATGTTATCAAAGCACAGTCAGTGCCAGATCTGGTTAGGGACCCATACTCAGGCATTGAGCACATACTAAAAGAAGGGACTCACATCGTTTCCTGCATAAAATTGCATGATGCCTGGACTAGAGTCAGTATCCGCTTCGAGGGTATTGAACGCTTCATGACATTAATAGAGCAGGAAACGGATCAGGATCCCACAAAAAGTGAGGTTGCCCAAAAATTGACCTCATATACGACGCCACAACATAACCGGAAGACGTGGCCAAAACATGTAGGTGGAAAGGAGGAGGTTGTCGGTCTCAAGCAAATTAACGAAAAAAAATATGATTACAGGAAGAGGAGGCTTACCACCTATTGTTCCTCTGAGATGCGATGTTGGCCCCCTCGGAAACATGCCTCCTGATGTCGTCGTCCGGACTTAAGCCACCATCAGGTAGGAAGAGGCCTCCAAGAGGGAAAAGGAGGGCCCTCTAAGGCGTATTGCGATGAAACATAAAGAAACCAAAGGAACAAGACTGACTAAGTAGTCAAAAACATGGCACAGTAGCATAAGCCACCATTTTCACAGAGGTGGAAACAACTAAGGCTACGACGCAACAGTTCATTACAACATGGAAGAACAGGAAACAAGCCTGAGTGGCTCGGGACGAGCCACATGTGAGTATTGGGGGCCTGTTGGATAGGAAGTTTTGGATATAATTTTGAGAAGAATCTAAGTATGAAGAAAGTGCATAGAAGGAAGGATTCACGCTGAAGGAAGGATTCGCGCAGAAGGAAGGAATCACGCAAATAATAGAAAGGGAGTAGAAGGATGCGAAGGATGGAGATAGCGCAAAGACAAAAGGATAAATAAAGTGAGCGAGAAAAGGAAGCGCAAACGACAATAGTGAAACTTTCCAGAAATAGAAGGACAACAAAAAAGTTGTATAAAGAACAAGAAGAAGAAGAAGGCAAATAGCCAGTTAACTGAAGATGGCTATGCCATGCATTGTAATGGGTTATTTTGGGATAGATAAGAATATAACTTGAAACCCTATATTTTGGGGTATAGAGATGTAACTGGATTGGGATATAATATATACACATATACACATAGAGAGGTAGAGAGATAGAGATATGTGTATGTAAGTGTGAGAGTGTACGCATGTAAGAGAATTGCGGTTATGGAAATATCATGAATGTAATAGTCAGTTAGGAAGAAAGAAGATGAATAAAGAAGGATTTTAGAAAGGATATTATGTCTTGTGTTCTTACTTGTCTTTATGCATTCATGAATGATGATATACTTCGCAGAACGAATTTAGTTTATGAATTGGTTATAATGGAATGTTCATGTATGGTTGTGATAGTTTATTTAATAATCAAGAACATACATAAGTTAAGATGAGGAAGAATGATTCATGCATCAGCCTCCCTTTTCCTTACTGCTGCAAAAACATGGTTCTTGTAGCCCCAATAGATACCTAGGGTGAGACTTCATCTGCGCAAGCAGGTGATGCCAAAAGGAGCGGTGTCTTGAGGGTTTTGTTGGTCATGGTCAACCAGAAACTTGGGTCTGATAACCCCTGCACAGAAAAGAAGAATCCAACAGTTTCCATTAGCTCCCATAAATGAGACCAAAACTTTCCCAAAAAGTGAGAGTCTTGATATGATATAATAGATGTAGGAAGTCCAAAATGAACCCATACATTTACAAAGAACATTTGTGTTTTATTTTCATATGTGACTTATTTCTTGCATGGAATTAGAATATGCATCTTATTGAATCTATCCACCACGACATATAGATAATCATGACCTGTCCTAGATATCAACAAATTTCCTACAAATTCCATGGAGATACTTTCCCATGGTTGTGAAGGTACCGGAAGTGGTGTACACAATCCCAACTTTCTGTTGTTAGGTTTACTTGTGGCACACGTGACACACCCTTTGATATACTTGGAAATTGTCTCATTCATCCAAGGCCAATAACAATACCTTTGTAACTATGCTACTGTCTTATCAACCCCAAAATGACAAGAGATGAGAGATGTATGAGCTTCTCTAATTATATTGACGCTTTCATCTCTTGGTATACATAATTTTCCAAGATGATATAATAAATTGCCATGCATATAATAATATGATTGTTGATTTTCGTGAGTTAATGCATCATATACTTCTTTAAAACCATCATCCCTGGCATATTGTTCTGCGTAAATTTCACGTGCTAAAGGATTATACCTAAGTATTGTTGATGCATTAATTAGTCGTCTTGACAACATATCTGCAACCTTATTATGAATACCCTTCTTATACTTGATTACCAAATGAAACTGTTATAGAAAACCCATACACCTGAAGTGTCGTGGTTGTTGTAGCTTGGTTTGTGACTGCAAACTCTGTTATGGATGATGATCTATATCAA
The DNA here is from genome assembly GCA_032191745.1 of Picea mariana. Lineage (NCBI taxonomy): Eukaryota > Viridiplantae > Streptophyta > Pinopsida > Pinales > Pinaceae > Picea > Picea mariana. The sequence goes on from JASDQU010405948.1 coordinate 6,513, forward strand.
TGATTGTCTCCTTTCCCATTAAGTAATGATTTCATTTCTTTAAACTTTGTACCAACGCATACAATTCCTTATCATATGTTGGATAGTTAATCATAGCTTGAGTGAAAGTCTTTGAATGATAACATATGGGTTTACCTCATTGCATCAAGACTATGGCCATGGCATATCCGCTTGCATCGGTTTGAATCTCAAATGGTTGTTGTATATATGGCAATGCCAGAACTGGTGTGGTGCTTATCTTTTCCTTCAATGTCTCGAAGGATTTTGGTTGCTTGCCTTCCCATTGAAAGACATGTTTAGCACTCGTTAATGCATGTAGAGGTGCTTCTATGTATGAGAAATTAGCAATGAATTTCCTCCAGTATTGTAACGCTCCTAAGAAGCTCCTGACTTCGGTGGCAGTAGTTGGCTTGGGTCATTTCACAATTACTTCTACTCTTGCATTATCTATTTTTAGTTGACCATTCCCTACAATGTAACCCAAATATACCAGTGAAGTTTTTCCAAATTCACATTTATACATCTTGATATACAACTTATTCGTTTCCAAAATTTCAAAAACTTCCTGACATGCATCAGATGATATTCCCATGTTCAAATGAAGATCAATATGTTGTCTAAATAGACAATAAAAAATAATCTATGTAGGGTCTGAACACCTCATTCATCACTCTCATAAAAGTTGTTGGTGTGTTACATAACCCAAATGGCATAACCAACCATTCGAACAAGCCTTGTTTGGTCTTGAAAGTGGTGCCGCCTTCTGCAATTCTGATTTGATGGTAACCACTTCGCAAGTCCAACTTAGTGAAATACGTAACATTCTTTAATTGATCTAATAGATCATCTATTCTTGGAAGAGGATAATGGTTCTTTATCGTAATCTTGTTTACCGCTCAGAAATGAATACACATAATCCACGTATCATCTTTCTTCGGAAATAATACAATAGGAGAACCACATGGAAAGGAGCTTGGTATGATGATTCCTTTACCGAGCAGGTCTGGAACTTGCTTCTTGATTTCTACATTCTCGATTACTGATGACTTGTACATTCCAATGTTTGGAAGAGGAGAAACCTGCTGCAAATATATTTCATGTTCAACCTCTCTTTTAGGAGGCAACCTAGTAGGTTTCTGAAACAACTCATCATAATTAGATATGATGTTGATCAATTCCTTCTTATAATTTGGATCACAAACTGCTAAAGCATCTATTATATCTTCTTCCTTTTGTTTCACTATCACGAGAACAAAAGATTTACTTACGCTCACAAGTCTCTTCATTTTCCCTGTGCTCACTAAAGAAACATTGGTTTTGATGCGATGAGATCTGAAAATATATTCAATCCCATCCTTGAGCAGGTGAAATTTATTTTCTTCTCGATAGAACACAACCTCATGTCAAATAGATATGGACTACCCAAGACAATGCCACAAATGTCAAGAGGCACAACATCTAACTCAACCTCATCAAAGAACTTAGTTGTAATTGCAACCTGATCTTACACTACTTTTTTACCTGCAACTTAGCATCGTCACACACGCAACCTAATGGATATATATTTTTGTGAGGTTTCGTCTTCAATCCCAACTTCTTAACAATTGCTTTAGATATTAGATTTAGTTGAGATCCAATGTAAAATAAAGTATCTACCTTTGTATGCTTGACTATAACTCCGACATGAAAAAAACTCGTTCCTTTTCTTCTGATGAATATCACTTTCCATCTTGGCAAATTGAACCAAAGAATTTGAACTGATAGTTGATATATCTTTTCTTCCTATGGCTATGATCTTGGATTCATCTCTGGAATCTAACCCTAGATCCTGATGAGCTGATGCAACAGTCTTTTGCTTCCCTTTTTCCTTGGATTTCTTTGGATGTAATTCTGGATGCATCTTCCAACACTGTGATTCCTCATGTCCCTTTCTCTTACAATGAGAACATGTAGGTCTTCCCTCAGCTTGCTTCACTGTGATTGATTTCTTACTCTTCCATTTACCTTTCGATTTCTTCTAGAACTTGAATGGATTCTTATCTTCACTTTCATGCTTACCCTTACTAACCTCTAGATGTGTATCTTGTATTGACACATGTTGAAATAATGTAACTGCGAAGAGTATTCTTATTATTATTGTTATTTTATTCATTGGATTCATCCCCATTGTGGATTAATCATGTCGGTAATTGTATTAGGACCAGAGCCCCTTTTGCGGATTGGTCATCGGACAATTGTAATAGGCAGAATAAGAAGTCGGCCCCAGCAATTATTATTGAGACCTAGAATTAAATTAAAGGTGGGTTTACCCACCCAAAGTGAGAGGTCGGCCCTGCCAGTGAAACCCTTTCACACGTGCCAGTCTTGTATATATAGNTTGAACATTGTATTGGCAATTTATGATAAGGATTTTTTTGCTGGGTTTTCTTCCCCTAGAGGGTTTCCTAGGATAAATGATGTGTCTCTTGTGAATGTGTATTTCTCAGTGATATTTTTCTTATGATGCTCTTATCTATTGAAATGCAAAGAACTATAATAATGGCATATACATTAACATGGTTTCAGAGCCAACTTGAAGGAAACACAATTTGCAAGAGAAAAACGTCACTGTTGTTGTACCTGCAAATTAGAGTTTTACAAAAGTGAATCTTTTCATCTCCCTAACCACCTAGAAAGTTGTGCCCTCCCCCAAGGATCAATTTGGCACCTAGATCGCACCTTTTCAGTGGTTGGATCTTTCTCAAAGTGAAACCCTAGTTTCACAAAAGTACCAGAAGTACCAGAAAACCAGTACCAGAAGTACCAGTCCAGAAATCCACAAATTAGATTTGAAGAGGTAAAAATTGGATTTTCTCAAATCCAAGTGTACCAAGCTACTCACCTTAGCCAAGCGCACCTCCTGGTAAGGTCAAAATTTGATTTTAAGCATTTTCAATTTTTGGTCATTTTCGTAGCCTTAAGTACAAGATGTCTGCAAGCACAAAGCTTGTTGAGAAACTAGAAGTCATAGACAACTTCCGTGCCTGGAAGTATAGGATCGGTCTGATCCTTGCAGAGAATGACCGAGAAAAATTCATCAAAGAAGAAGTGGAAGAACCTAAAGATGCCGTAGAGAAAGCGAAGCATCAGAAGGACTCAATCAGGGCTCAAAGAATCATTGCAGATTCATTCAAAGACCACCTGATCCCGTATGTATCGTCCAAGAAAAATCCGAAGGAGATGTTTGAAGCTCTAAGCAAACTATATGAAGGAAATAACATCAATCGAAAGATGAATCTAAGATCTCAATTGAAGAATACCAAGATGCAGAAAGGAGAAATGATTCAAGATTATTTCTCCAGAATCTTAGAAATAAAAGAACAGTTAAAAGTGATTGGAGACACCATCGATGAAGACGAATTTGTAATAACAACCCTAAATGGTCTCACAAGACCTTGGGATGCCTTCATCCAGTCGGTATGTGGCAGAAAGGAGAAACTACAGTTTGAGAGCCTATGGGAAGAATGCATCCAAGAAGAGACAAGGGTAGCCAACCATGAAGCACTACTAGCAAGGG
>JASDQU010405951.1:0-10650 GCA_032191745.1 Picea mariana
TTGTCTAGCTAACCTAGCCCTAACCCTAAGGTGACGTCATACCTGTTTGAACTCTTGTTTGGCTTAAAACGTTGTGGTATTGTCACCCTTTGATAGGCTTTGAGTTGTTGATCATCTTCATAGGCTTAATTTGCAAAACATCCACCTCTTTGCCTGTCAAACTAACCTAGAATTAGGGTTGACATCACCTTTGTAGCATAGTGACGCAGCAGCAACAATATTGATGACGTCAAGCCTCCTTTTAACCCTTGTTTAGTGCAAAACGTTGTGTCTTTGTCATCCTTTGATAAACATTTAAGTGTTGAACATTTTCATTGGTTTAATTTGCAAAATGTCCACTTATTTGTCTAGCTAAAATTAACCTAAAGTTAGGGCTGACGTCACCTTTAACTTGTGTAGTGACGCAGCAACAATATTTATATAAGAGCACATTTATTGCATTGTGATAATACAAGGATCTGATTTTATACATTCAATGCCAATATCTCTTTGTATTTATTGAGGAAGTAATATTATAAGGCTTAGCTTTAATTGCAATCATTGACTTCGTCAATAATTACATCTATTATTGCTCATATGTATTAAAGATAGTCATTGATATTTTGAAGTACTAACCACTGTATGCACATTTTAATTTTATTTGCCTTGTCTCGCAAACAGGTGCCCTTTTAGTGGATTATCTTCTCTTTGACTATCCATTTGGCAGTAATATGTGAAGGAAAAGCTTACCTTAACCTTTGAGCCTTATACCCTTGACCCTTTTTCTTCAGAAACCAGATTACTAGGGACGTCTCCCTTGGGATTAGCCATCCTGAATAGAAAGAGCTCCCCATCGAGGTGATAGTGGGTGGGGAAGCTCCTGTTATGCCAGTTTGAGTCCTACCTCCAAGCTACTAAACCTTTCCTACAAACTGTGCGATAACAGGGACTAAAGGGAAATATTGTTGAATTGCCTCTTTTAACTTCTTGGGTTGAGGATCAATAGGTGTTGAGGGCATTGGAGAATTATCAATAGGCTTTTTAGTTTTCTTTCCCAATGAGGCTGCATGGGAATCAACATGTTTCTTGGTCTTTTGTTCAGATAGAGAGAAAGTTTGAGTGGGATGGTTTGGATTCTTTGGAGAATGAGGCTTGGATGGAGTAACAGTCCCTAAATCAAGTGATTTATTGTTGGTCTTGACTGTGAGATGGGGGTTTGAAAATTGATAGAGGAATTCATCCCATGTATTCCCTTGTTTTGTCAACTTAGTTATGACAATCAATTTGATGAGGTCGTGGTGGAATAGACTGTTATGAGGATTGGCCACATTCTTTCATACTTGGGAAGACATTTTCTCAAGACTTTTCAAGAAGTAGAAAGGAAAATTCAAAGGTTTATAAAATTGGAAATGAGCTAATAGACGAAAATGACAAGATTTGAAAACAGAGTATCTACCTTCACAAGTGATAATTCTGGTAATGAAAATCAAGGGCTTAATCAGCTCATATTTAATCCATTCTTTGGAGTACCCCTTAGCTCCAGAAACATTCTGAAACTCAAGCTTAAAAACTCTGTTGTATCTTGGTCGTGGAAATTGGTGGTGCTTGAACTAGCGATCTCCAACCCATGGTAGTTTCGTGGTGGAGGAAATTAACTCCTCAGAGACCAAGAAGGCCAAAGACCCTATGCGCTCCATCCTCCCATCGAAACCGAGGGAGAATTGCAGTGAAATTCCATCATTGTGGCCCTACAAACAGGCCAAGAACAATCCCCATCCTGCGCAAAGGAAGATCTCCCTACACTCTGCGAATTCTGGAATGGCCAGGAGCTCAGCATAGGAGTAAGGCTCATATCATTTGGGCATGGTTACAACACGGAGGATGAGCAGAGGAGTGGAATTGGGCAGAGGATGAGTGTGACACAGAAATCATGCATGAGTGAAATGGAAATTGGAGCTAATCCCTCTGATTTTTAATGCGCTCAAGGTGGAAACGGTTGAATTCGTGGTTGAATTCATCACACACGATTTTCCATGTGTGACTATGACTATGCCGATTTTGAATTTCGAAGGGTGTCCTTTGAGGGAAATTGTTATCATGGGAGAATTAGATCAATTTCCAAGTCTTCGACTTGGACATTTGATCATAAAAATGCATTAGAATTTGTATAGTTTAATTGTAAAATGCCATTTAATCCATCTCATTTTACTAATGAACAAGTAGATCAAGTCAAATGATCTGTGTTTACCTGCAATCATGGTCACTTACAGTGTGTGTGCACCTCATCCGATCCTTCATATGGCATGTCATCCAGTCTTCCATATGGCACACCATATGGTCTTCCAAATGGCACACCATATGGCACTCCATATGGTACTCCTATGCAAAACGGAATTTGTTCGTATTGTAATGGATGTTTACCCATAGCACTCAGCTTGGGCACTTCTGACAGTCATGGTGAATAGGATAAGAGACAGGATAAGAGTGTTCCATTGTTACTTGCCTTGTCATCATGTTTTCATATTATAAACAATGTGTTCCTCTGTCTCAAGGCATGTAACACAAATCTGTAGTGAATTTTTTTTTTAACAGCCTGTAAAAAAAAACCTAAGCGATCTATCAAAGAAATGTACAACAGGTTGATAACACACAGTGAATTTAGCATTTCAATAAAAACTAACAATTGATATAATAGCCCATATTATGAAAATAATATACATAATTTTTACAAAGATTCTACTTCTTCTTCTCATGGATTATAGATAGGTATTTTTGTCATTTGTCAGCTCATGAAACCCCTCCCCCACTCCTAAGTATTGTGACACCTCACAATAAAAAATATAGGGAACCAGACAATTCTCCCAATAGCCTAAGATTTACAGCTTGTTAAGTGTAGAGATAAATTTCACATATTGGTCTGACGAGATGATTAGAATATGACCCCACCTATAGGATAGAACATCCTACATATAGTTAAGAAGAGGTAGCTGAGAGAGTCTCAAGATAGTCTTAAATATAGTTCCCAATGGTAGATTTATGGAGTTAATTAACCTTAGCTTAACCATACATACTTCTTGTCAAATTTGTCTACAAGTAGTGTCATACATTGGGACAAGTTTAAGATTTAGTAATTTCTTATTTTTTTGTCATATCATCATCCTCGCTAGGTAGAATGCCCCGCTGCCAGCAAGCTTGTTCAGTAATCCGGTGGGTTTACCTAGTCATACCATAGGTTGGTACCTGCTGCCAGCAAACCTGTTCAGTATCCCGATGGGTTAGCCTCTTACGCCCTCAAAGATTGGCCCACCATATTTTAAGATTTTAATATAAAGATTGTTTTGTGCAAGAAGATGGGGAGACCGCTCTGAAAAAAAACTTTTCTTTTTTCTTTTTTCTTTTTTTAGATTGGGATGGTATTTAGGTTAGAGGATGACTCTCCTTTATGTGTTCCTTAAATATTGTCCTGATGTAAGGGGTACTTAAGCAGACGTATCCTATCTAAATATATGGTATAATCAAGCATTTTTAGTGTGTAGTGCATGGTACCATTGGGAAAGAACAGAAAGGTATTTTTAGGCTCAACTCACTTTCTTCTTTTTTTAAGTTATTGTGATGTTTCCATGGCTAACCGCTAATCAGACCTCCTTTTTACTCTTTAATAAAGATACTTTACTCACTTACTCAAGGTTCTTGGGGAAACTGTATGAGTAACCTCTAAGTTTGATAGTCAAGGTATCGCTTCCTTATATCCTCTAGTGGTGGAGGTTTAAGAGAAACTACCATTAAAGATTCCTTGAGAAAAAGAAGATGGAAATCTTTGCAAAAATGTGGCTAATTACCGCAAGTCATTATTCAATTGATGCTTAGCAGACAACAAGGTTTAAATATAGCAATATTTTTGAAGGAAAATACTTTCCTTTATGTCTCCCTGAAATTTTCTACTCCTGGTGAAATAAATACCTACAGAAATATCTAGAATTGTCTATCAACATACTTCAAATTATTTACATATGTACAGTCAAAAAATTCAGAAAAAAATATCAAGAACAAGGGGAAACTTCCCCATCTACTAAGGCCAATTCCTTGTTAGTTGACATGACCTGTAGAAAATATTCTTTGGAAATGGGTCTGTGATAAAGTTTGAGTCAGTGTCCATTTACTACAAAGGAGATTTGTCCAACGTTAATTGTTTTTATCTTAATATCCCCATTATCATACATGGTGACTACCTCATAAGGACCCAAGCACTGAGTGGTAAGTTTTCCTTTGAAATTTTTAAATCGGGAGTCAAACAAAAAATGCCAATCACCAAGTTGGAAGTGTTTCTTCTTAATAAACTTGTCATGCCACTTGATCCTCTGGTTTTAAACTAATATTTTTTGTTGGATGGCATATTTCCTAATCTCATCCAACTCATTTAATTGTAGGGCTTGTTGTTTCTGAGCCTCATCTAAGTTTAATCCCAATTCTACGGCAATACGGAAAGTCCTTACTTGGAATTATATTGATAGTACTCGTTTCCCATACACTAGCTCATAAGGGGTATGCCCAGTGGTGTTCCTCCAGGTGGTCTGATATTCCCACAAAGCTTCTGGAAGCCTATCAGCCCAATCCTAATGGTGTAATTGATCAGTCTTGGTCAAGATAGCTTCCAGAACTTTGTTTGTCGACTCTACCTGACCATTAGATTACGAGTGATATGGAGAATACTTGCAGTGTTTGATCCCATATTTCTCTGTTAATTCTCTCAACAGCTTGGAAGTGAATTGAGTGCCTTGGTCTATAACAATTTCAAGAGAAACACCAAAGCGAGTAAATATGTATTCATAAATGAATTCGATAACAGATTTTTCGATAGCCCTGAATAGGGATTTTTCTTCTACCCACTTGGTGACATAATTTGTACAAACCAAAATATAATTTTTCTTACGAGACATGGGTGAAATCGGTCCTACAAAGTCAAGGGCCCATTTCTTGAAAGGTTATATCATAACTTGCCACTGACTTGGGCATGCAAGGGAATTTCGTTAGCTGACGTGGGTCTTCCTATCCTTTGATAGCTATCGCAACTCCTCACATACTTGGCAGCATCCTTAAAAATGCTAGGCCAATAGTAACCTGAATGTAACACCTTATATGTTGTACGTTTGTCGAAAAAATGGTCACCACATGGTCCATCATGACAAATTTGTAGGATTTCTAGTATCTCATCTTCTCGGACACATATATGGATAATCAAGTCTAGACCAATACGAAAAAGTTCATGGCCAACCCAAGAGTAGTTAGCACTTTGCGTGATAATTATACAGTTTTCATGAGGTGAAAAATGAGATGGTAACTTCCTAGTAGCCAAATAATTTTCCATATCTACAAACCATGGGGTATTTATAGAGAGGGAAAAAAGGTGCTCATATGAGAAACTATCATCAACGGGAATATCATCATCCTCATGTTTTATGCGTGAAAGAAAATCAGCTACCAAATTCTCTTTTCCAGGTCGGTCAAGGATGGTGATATTGAACTCTTGCAATAATAGGAGCCACCTAGTCACTCAGCCATTAGTAATGGGTTTATTCATAAGAAATATAATGGCAGAGTGATTTCTATGTGCAAATACTTTGTAACCTATGATGTAGTGGAGAAACTTATTGATAGCATGGACCGCTACCAAGAATTCCTTTTCTGTAATTGTATAGTTTAAATCGACAAGGGACAAGTTCTTGTTCACAAAATAAATGGCATAGGATTGATGGACTTCTTTCAACCCTAACACTCCTCCTATTGCAGTATCGGAGGCATCATTGGATATGTGAAATGGAAGAGCCCAATTGGGCCCCCATAAGAACTGGTGCCACAGATAACTTAGCTTTCAGAGTTTCAAAGGCGATTTGACACTGCTCAGCCCAAAGAAAATCAACATATTTTATTAACAATCCAAACATGGGTGCAAAAATCTTTGTGAAATTTTCATTAAATCGTCAGTAGTATCCAGCATGTCCAAGAAAGCTTCTAACCTATTTTTTATTCTTTGGGGTTGGAAGTCTGACGATGACCTCAATCTTAGTAGTATTGACTTTAATCCCTTTAGATTAAATGTGATGTTCTAAGACCACTCCTTCAGTCAACAACATTTTACATTTTTCATGACTTAAGGATAGGTTCATTTCTTGGCATCTGAAAAGACTTTTTCTAAATTATTCAGGGTTTCCTCGTAAGTATTTCCATATACTGTAAAGTCGTCCATGTATACCTCCACACAATCATGAATAATATCAACAAATATCCTGAGTATTGCTCGTTGAAATGTGGCAGGAGAATTACACAACCCAAATGGTAAAACCCTATAGGCATAGGTTCCCCAAGGACAAGTAAAGGTAGTCTTGTATTGATCCTCAGGTGCTATGAGAATTTGATTGTACCCGCTATATCCATCTAAAAAGGAGAAGTATTTCTTTCCAGACAGGGTATCCAAGAATTGGTCAATGAAAGGAAGAGGAAAATAATCCTTTAGAGTGGCCTTGTTAAGCTCCCGGAAATAGACACAAATTCTTCATTTCTCGGTTACTTTCTTTGGAACCACTACAAGTAGGGATACCCATTTATTGTCAGATATGGGATAAATAAATCCAACATTTAATAGCTTTTGTATCTCCTCTTTTACTATATACTTGAGTGTCGGGTTCATCCTTCTCTTGGGTTTCCTAAAAGGTGTTACTTCCCCCTAGGTATATATGTGATGAATGCATGTGTCAAGGTGTATACCCTTCATGTTAGTGTATTCCCAGGTGAATGTCCCTGATTGTTTTTTAAGGACATTTACTAATTTCTTTTATTGGTCTGCATCTAGTCCAGAATTTATATGTAGAAATTTCCCTGGACTAATCTCGTAGAGCATGGTATAAGATGTGGCAGACTCATCTATCTCAAAGATAAAATATGTCGAATAAAAAATAGATGGGTCCAATTGTTCCTAAAATTATTCCCCAAACATGTACTCAAATTGGGGAAACGATTGTGGAAAATCAACACACGTGATAGAAGAAATAAATTGGTTTAGTAGATTTTCCATTGTGTGCTCCTGAAGTGCCTAGGAATAATCACTTTGCAACACGAGTTCTTCCTAGTCCTCATTCTCGTATAAAAATTCAAGCCACTATAGATTCTCCATGATAGGTTGAGATGGTGGGTATATGGTGAGCTTCTGTATAGAGAGTCCATTTGAGATGGTCATTTCTCCTTCTCTATAGCCAATAAATGTGTTGGATGTGGCCAACCAAGTTCTTCCCAAAATAACGAGATGCCCTTTGGTAGGATCCTTGGAATGAATGACATGAAAGTATATTGGGTACTCCCATGAGGCTAATGTAACTATGATATCATCCAAGATTCCTTCAGGTATCACCTTTGTCTTATCTGCTAATTCCAAAATAGTTGGGGTAGGTCTAAGGACAGGTTTTAACTGTAATTCCTCCAAGGTAGTAATAGTCATAACATTGATGGTTGCTCCTAGGTCTATGATAGTGTTCCCGATGGGAACCTCATTAATGGTTATGGTCACTATGGGGTTCCCTGGGTTCCCATATTTTGTGACCCTAGGCTGCTCTGATATGTACTCAGAGAGTTCTCTTATCAAATGCATTGTTGGAGGATCCTTATACTTCCTTCCTGACATCTTAATACACAATTCTTTGACCAAATTATTGTAAATTGGAATGTCCTTAATGTCTTGTAGAAAGGGAATTTTGACACAGATATTCTTCAATTCATTCAAGATGTCAAACTCTGTTTGAGTGGTAGGTTTCTCAATCACTAATCTTTATGGATAAGGAGGGGCCTTTGTAATTTGTGAAGGTTCATTTTGGGGAATCTTGGGTGCTTGGTCCTTAGGAATGATAACATCCTCCCACTTAGTGTCATATGTGGGTTTTTTGGGGGTTTCCTCTTCTTCTTATTCTTAGATGACTACTGAAGGCCTCTGCCTATCCAGAACTTTTCCTGACCTTAGTTGAATCTCCTATAATGTAATAGGATAAATAACATACGTCGGAAAGGCTTGCATCTCAACATTGTGAAGAGGTTGAGTGGGTTTGTTATTGGGATTGGGTACTGGTTGTGCCGGTAGTAATGTCGGTCTTAGGGAGCTTGCATTCTGGTATTGTTGCGGTTGTTGTGGAATAGGAGGTAAAGGTGGGGGGAAAAAACCTAGTAGAAGCTGCGGGATGTTCGATGGAAACTGGGGATAAGGATGATTGCGCATAGGGACAGGTGGAGCTTGAGGGTTTCCTTGGTTATGCCCTCCTCTCCATCCTTGAATCCAAGGATGTTCATACTTTGTATATCATTTTTTCCAACTCGGTGAGTTCCACTATTGTGGTTGTTGATAATAGGGTGGAACTTGAGGCTATAGATCTGGGTATGTAGGCTGACTCCTAGGCTGCCATGGCCTCCTAGGTGCATAAGAGGACTCCCCAAGATCCACACTTCTATAGATGGCTAACAAACTGGAAAATTATGGGCACTTTTTAGTTGAGTGGTCCTCAGTGCAGAAGCCACAAACTGAAATATTAGCTAATGGGCATTCCCTTGAGGAATGTTTCCTCTTGCATCTTGGAAAAAATATGCTCATTGCTGCATTTTCCTCCTCTTGTTTACTTTTAATATTTAGGGTGTCCAAATGGGAACCTATTGTGCTTAAGATATTCATTTTGAAGTTCTCTAAGAGGTTCCCTATCTCTACCCTTGTGATACCACCTGAACTAACTTCTTTTAGGTTTCTACTATAAGGATCCCAAACACTCTTCCCTGTTTTAGCTCTACTCCTCGATTAATTCCTACACATTTCATAGATTTCGGTAAACGGTTTATGGGAGATGTCACCTAATGCCATCAAGTTGAGTATCTCTAAGTATTCCTATAAAATTCCTTTAAGGAAAAGATCCCCGACTGCATCATCTGGAAGGTCATGGTATTTTTATTTATGTGAGATATAAGCAAATCGTTCCATATAATCCTCAAGATTCTCGTCCTCTAACTCTTGGATTTTGAAAATATCATTACGAGAATCCTTGGACCTATAGTAGTCTTGGTATTTCTTAAGAATATATCTTTCATGCCTTCCCAAGACCTAATACTGGACTCTCCCAACCCCGTGAACCATCTTAGTGTGGAATCCAAGGAAAAAAATTTAGTTTCTGGGCATATTGTAAGTAATTTTATCTCCTACACAAGATGTCGAACTCAAATAGGAAGGTATCTAGGTCTTCACTTCTTTTACCGTAAAAGGTGGGTAGTTCTGAGAGTGGGATGTTCTTCATATTGACATTCTATGTGATGTCCAAAATTGGAAACCCAAAGGTGGTTTTGGTTTGGTTTCCAAATTCTTCTCCCTCCTCTTGTCTTACATGGTTGTGATCCTCCTGATCATCCATACTGGTTTGGTTTCCAAAAAGAGAGTACCTAAATGGTTTTATCCTTGAAGATAACAAGGTATCCCAAGGTTATTTTCTAGAAGAGGTATCCCTTTGATGGGAAGGTCTTCCTACTGCTTGGATGTCCGCAACTTTACTCGAGCCAGTTGAAACTATTGGTGCCAAAATTTCTATTTTGACTTGGGAAACAATTATATTGGCTGAACTACCAAACAGAGTGTTCACCTGTTCAGGTTCAATGAGGTCTACAAAGTTAGGGTCTCTTGATGGTGGTGAAAAAACAAAGGTTGTGTTGGTTGGTTCTATGGAAGGCTCGAGTGGTCTTGCCTCATATCCCACTATTATTGATGCTTCAATTTTCTGCTCTATAGTGCTCCTTGCTTTGGTCTCTTCAGAAACTTCTCACTAGTACATATGACCAAATTTGCGACGGTTTTTCGTTGATATTTCCACACTTATCTGTCACAATTTCCACGAAATCCGAGATTTTTTTTCGTCGGAATAATTTCGTCGGAATAATTTCGTCGCTATATCCACTATCCAGGTGTGTGTGGAAACATAGACGAAATTAGCTCTCGTGTCACCACCTTCAAGATCGGTTAACCCTATGCATCGTCACAATTACGATGAAATTTTGTCGCAATAACAACGAAGAAGGGTGTCAATTATGAGGAAACTTTGTCGCAATTGCGACGAAAAGTTATGCCAAGCCAATAACTTACGACGCAGATGTTGAATGTGCGATGTGTTGATTAAGGTTGGTTGTCATTGATGTCAACCCTTGAAGAAAGACTCGTAGCACAAAGGTTTTGGTAATCCCAATAGTGTTTGATGTAAATATTACTCATTATTGTTTTTTCATGGTTGATAAGAAGTAAATATGGATGAACTCCAAAGTGGTCCCCTTATGGTGAAAGCCCTCACAGGAAGACGCTTTGTGGAGTAAGAGAACCCATGCTTAATTGTGTAACAATGAGATGAAGGAAAGTTAATTTGTCAGGAAAAATATCCTAGATGGATAGTTCTTGTCATGTCAATGCCGGTGGTATGTGGAACGTCACATAATTCCTCACGGTTAGAGAGTTATGGCCATGAGAAGTTGGAGACCCCAGGTTTGGGTAATGGACCCAAGTTTGTTTGATGGGTGACGGTATGAGTTATGATATATTTTCAGATAATGCTATCCTATATGTATATTACATGTCATTCCATTTCTAGTAGTATGTATAACATCACATAACTC
>JASDQU010405957.1:0-10650 GCA_032191745.1 Picea mariana
GCTTCTTCTCGATTTTGATTGCATATCGATAGGCCATGCCCAAGGACAAGATGTATAGAAATTTCATTTCGATTTGGATGTATCTATACAGAGAACCATGATACTTGAGAACCAGATGTCACTCTGAATCTTTGATACCCAACTTGGTGCATAGGGTATGGAAGATATTTGTGAAATGTGGCACTGCTTGGTCTCTTTCTTGCCGCAGTGTGGTCCATTTGGTATACAAGTCATAATAAGTTTTGATAGGGTAGTATTGTTCATTAATAACATCCCTAAAGGATTCCTTGGTGATCGCGATTGTAAATAATGAGGGTTCCTCTATTTCCTTTTTCTCACAGAATTTTTCCCACCAATATTTGACATGGGGAATGACTTTGAGGAGCACAAAAGTAATTTTGTCTCTATTTGAATATTTATGGACAGAAAAATACCCTTCTAGTAGATTAAACCACTTGTCTACAGCATCTGCGTCTATCTGACCTTCAAATATCGGGATATTGAAGTTGATTTGTACCTTGAAGGGGGAGACACCTCCGCTCGAGGAAGATGCGTTGCCTGTTGGTAGCCGCCGAAGGATTTGCACGAAACTATCCATCATCTCATTCATCTATTGCATGAGGGCTTCCTCAAGAAACATTTTGAAAGGATCTCTTGTCTCGTCATCTTTATTTTCTCTTTCCATGAGAGGTCGTGTGGGCATGCGAGAGCTTTTGTCCTCGAGAGAAACAAGCTCGAGACCCAATTCTTTGTACCTTGACCTCATTGGGGACATGCATTAAGATGACAAGGAGCATACCTCTCTGATACCACTGATCCAGATTTTATGAATAGAACGAAATGAATACAAATTATTAAAATATGTTTGACACATAATAACAAAGATACAGTAAAACTAGTTTTATATTCAACAAGGAAATAAGTTGAAACTGTAAAATGCAGCGAAAAACAAGCTTGTTGGAATGGTGGCGGCTTATCTATGACAAGAGATGTGATAGATGCGCTCATTCACAAGAAGATCATTACAATGAGGCTCTGAAGGCCTTTTTACAATAAACAGGAATGTAAAAAACCCTAGACATCCAAAAACCTAACCCTAGGAGATGAAGCGCCAAAAGTCACGTGGGCTCCGTTTGGGTAAGTTAATACATCAACTTCTCGGGGTCGTAACTTTTGCATACAATCTCCATTTTAGGCACATGATAGCCCGTTGGAAAGGTCTATCCGAGGAATACACATTTTTCTACTATCTATCAAACATTACTTTTTAGTGTGGCAAGCCCTAAAAACATTGTTTAGGGCCTCAAAACTGCCCCACAAATCACAGACCCAGAAACCAGGAAAACAACTGCCAAAATGAACTAGTTGGAATAGGTGGGAGGCCACCGACATCCATCTGGATCAATTTTTGGATTGGGAATTATTATATTTTTACTACCGAGCAAATCAATCCAACCAAATGATTTGCATATAATACTTGTCATGGATTATGGAAAATGTCATTAGATGGTGCTTGTTCTAAGTTTGGCAGCAAAGTTGGTGTCATATTTAAAAATCCTCAATCTTGCATTTATCCACATGCAATCAGACTCGAATTCCATTGCACAAATAATGAAGCTGAGTATGAAGCATTAATTCAAGGATTGATTCTAGCGTTCCAAATCAAAGTTCAAGATTTAGCGATGACTGGAGATACGAAGTTAGTCAGCAATCATATCAGGAAAAGGTACAATATCAAGAAGGAAAGATTGAAACTTTATGCTAAAAGGGTTTGGAACCTTATGGATTGTTTCATTTCTTTGAGTATTTCTTTTGTTCTTCACGAAAATAATCAAAAGGAAGATTCCTTAGCAGTTGCAACATCTGTCTTTAATCCAAGTGACTATCAAACGATTGATGTTTTTCATGTCAAGGCAATATTTCAACCATCTATTCCAGATAATAAATATATTGGCAAGTATTCGAAAAATGATGAACATGTTGCACAATTCCTTGCAAATTTACAACCAATTAATCCAGATGAATCAAATATTAATGATCAAATCAATTAGAAGGAAGAACCTGATGAACAAGATATCAACCTCTTTCAAAAGAGTTATGTCATTCTAGAATCATTCTTCACAAGAGATTATTAGTTAAAACAAAAGAGTACAACATAAGAATCATCCCTCAAAAAAGTGCAAGAAATTCATAAGATAAACATTGAAAATTTGAGGCAGCAAAATATATAAATTTGGGTACTAGTTGTATTGATGATGAAGTTAAAAATTATACCCTCCTTTTAAAAGAATCCAAAGATTTTTTTCCTGGACTTATGATGATTTGAAGGAACATGATAAGTTTATTTTTCAACGCACCATTCCCCTCAAAGAAGGCTCAAAGTTATTCAGACAAATATTAAGAGTGATCAATCCGAAGTTGAATCCTTTGGTAAAAATAGAACTTGAAAAGTTGAAGAAGGAAGGTATAATTTTTTCAATCCGACATTCCAAATGGATATCAAATCTAGTGGTGGTCAGCAAAAAGAATGGCGAGATTAGACTTTGTGTATATTTTCAAGATCTTAATCGAGCAAGTGCCAAAGACAACTACCCCCTAACAAACATGGATATGTTACTTCAACAAGTAATTGGTTCCGCATTGATGTCTATGTTAAATGGATTTTTCAGATACAACCAAGTACTTGTTGAGGAAGAGAGACTAAAAACTACATTTGTTACACCATGGGGAACATATGCATATATCTGAATGCCTTTTGGATTGAAAAATGCTGGTGCAAAATTTCAAAGAGCCATGGACCATGATTTTAATGATCTAATTAAGAAGTTTATGGCATGTTATTAGGATGATTTAACTATCCATCGAAATTAAGAAACGACATTTGAAACATCTCAAGAAAGTCTTTGAATGATTGAGAATGTATGGTATATATCTCAATCCAAATAAGAGTTTATTTTCGGTTTTAGAGGGGAAGCTGCTAGGTCACATTGTAAGCAAAGAAGGTATTTATATTGACCCAGAAAGGATTAAGGACATTAATGATTTAAGTCCCCCTGTTGTAACCCTTGAGATGTTTCTGGCTAGGAAACTATGCCAAGGCATCCATTTAAAATTGATTGATTTCATTTGAGTTGGTCTATCCTGAAACAAATTATTTTATCGATTTACCTCAAGCCTTGATTTTTAATATTTGATGCTTATAGATCAAGTTTTGAGGGCACAATTTCTATGTTTCAAACAATTTAAAATTTAATGAATGAAAAAAGAATTAAGGAAAACAAAATTGAATGTAAAATAATGTATCTTTGGATAAATATTATTTTACCTTTCATATAGAATAAATTATAACAAAATATGTATATGAACTAGAAATATAAATTTAACAAAAAGGAACAATTATTTTCTATTCACAAGGAAACATGAATAAAGTACAGGTCTTGTCAATACTCACAGTATTTCTAAGAAATATGTAGCTTTAATGATTCCTTTGTAATTTGTAATAGTAGTAGTTGTACTAAATTATCACAATTATGACATCAGATACATTTAAGAAGAAATTATATACATGAAGATAAAAACAAGAACATGAATCACGTGAACTGAGACATGGAAATTTTAATTCACTCAAAACTTGCAAAATTTTATTTAAGGAAGTCATCTTTCCTTGAGCCAAAAAAAGTCTGTTACATTGATTTTTTCTTAGACCTTTATACAAATCAAGTCGTAACCAAATGTGGTTATTCAATCCTATTTCTTGGCATTTCAAATACAAAAATATCTTTGACTCTTAAAAATAGGAAAATATGGAAGACAATTGTTCCAATCCCTAATTTTATTTAACTATCTTGATGACTCACTCAATCAACAACTGGATGAGAAGATTCCAAGTTTCACTTAATGGATAATTGAATGACTTCATTTGCATGTATATGATGTCTAGTTCAATGTATTTCTCGTATGTAAGAGGACTTGAAAATATTTTTTTGATTTACCGGAGAAGATAGAAATCATCTATGAGTAAATCCACAATGGTATGCCCTCTCAAATTGTCAAACATTCCTTTGAACTTTTCTCCACTCTCTCTGATTATGAAAAAAATATTTGTATAACTTTTAAAGGATAGATGCCTACCTTTCTCATCAATGTTTATTTCACCGATATACTTTTATTTTGAGCTTGTTGTAGTAAATTTCTCTTAGTGAAAATATTTTCATCCTCCATGACCATTGTGGTTCTATCTTTCACACCTTTAATTTTTAGTACTTCACTGGAGTTGGAATTTAGGAAAATGATAACTCTGGTAGAAACATGAGGTCTAGTTCCTAATTCTTCGAATTTTTTCGTTATATTGTCATCTACTTCATTTGTCAATATGATCTCATCATCAATTATTTTGAAGAAATCCCAAATATTTCCAACTTCAATAATGATTTCATCCAAAATTATGTGTTTAGCTCCTACCAGATATGGTTTTCTATACAACTTGTTCTTAATTTTCTTCACGTCTGTCAACATCTTGGCTTTCATCTTCTGGTATTCTCCAACAACTTTATCCTTATCCTTGATTTCTTCATTCTATGTTGAAATTGTTTTCTTCAGTTTTTCAATTTCAACTCCCTTCAGGTTCAAGTTTGCTAATGCTCTAGATAATCCATATGTTGGATCTGTTGATTATGTTACCTATGATAAAGAGGATCCTCCTTTTAGGATTTCCATCATCTCTTCATACAATTCAATATGTCCCTCCATCCATATCATCTTTTTGAGGAGTTGATCCTTTTCTGCTTGGATAACCTGTAATTATGGAGTTGGACGTGTTCAATTCTAGGGATATTAACCCTTTTATTTAATTCCTGGATCTTTGTATCCTTTGTTTTCATCAAGGCTTGCACAGAATATGCATCTTGTGGATTATCTCCTAGATTCGTTACCCATTGTTCCAATTCTTCCACTCTTATCTACTTAGTTCTATTAGCTAACTTTTCATTTTTTAGCTGATTTTTTATCTTCTCATTTATGACTTGAAGCTTCTTGATTCCAATAGTGGCTATCATTACATATATATTCAACATCTCTCCATTTTGACTATGGAGATCCATTTTATCCAATGGGTAAATTGCATTGAGGTCAATAGATATGTTTGTCGCTTTATTTTTCTCTTTTGGTTCAGGCACTACTATGTTCAATCTACCTTTTCCATAGTCTACAGGTGATAGAATTTTGGTCTGAGGTGTCTCTTGGTCAAATATTCTAGGAAGAATGTTTTGTTAGATATTTGCACCCATCTTCCTGGTAGCCATGAATTGATGAAATTGATCGATATGTATCCAATGAATCTTTTCCACTTTGGCTTTATAAATTCTGAGGATTTGTTGATGATGACACTTCTACCATCACAATATATTCTTTGAGTTATATTTTCAATGAGCTATGGCTCATGCATTCTCTTTAAATTTTATGTTTAACTATTACTTGAACCATAACTACTACCGCAAACCAAGATCACAAGAAGAATAACCATGCACAAGAACACAAGAAATATCCTGGGAAACCCTTCTCAACAAGGGAAGAAAACCCAGCCAATCCTTTGCTATATTCCTCAAGAGAAAGACCTCCCACACCATCACCAAACCTATCACACAAGAGGGTGCTGCAATTCTCATAATTTCAGACCACAATTTCTGAAATAATGAGATGACACAATGTTAAGTGTGTTTCCTCAATGGGGATTCACCTTTATTTATATAAGACTTGTCACATCAAATGATGTATCTATTGGTACAATAGGGCCGACATCAATAACTCAAAATATAATTAATAATTTCCATATTAATTATCTTTATATTAATTATATTTTACATTAATTATCAACTACATTAAGGTGGGGCCGACCTGTACCCTTTACATTACAATTAGGGTTACATGTAGGTTAGACTCTTGAAAAATATAACAAGGGATCTCATACACCCACTAGTGCTCAGCCACTAGGGGCACATCCATAGGGATGTCCATATCTCTATCTCATTGTGTCTCACAGGATAACCACACTTACTAGTGCTCAACCACTAGGATCATGTTCACCTGTGCTCATCCACAGGCACGTCCAAATCAACATATCTTATTTCCCACTGCATTACACAAGAGAGTCATCTGGAGTTCATCGTCTCAAATCTATGCTCAGAGGAGGCTAATACATCGTCTTCATCTATGTCTTATAACAATGCACCTAGCTCATGGGAATTCACACGTTCAGATTGTGCTCAGCCAAAGGCACACCCAACTCAACAGATATCCTTTTTTACTGTGTTACACAAGAGAATCATCTGGAATTCTTCTCAACTCTCTATAAGGAGGAGGCCATCACTATGTTCCAGTTCTGTCTCAGATAGGAACCACACACCCAACTCATGGGCTCTCTCTCAGGTCGATTCAATTAGTCTGTGTTCTAGAGGATGTCTCACACAACTATAATCATCAACACTCCCTCTCAGCTAGGGAGGCATTCTCCATCAGGACAAGTCTCGCAAGGAAGTACTCAAACTTTGTCTTGGCTGTAGTCATCAACACTCCCTCTCAACTAGAGAGGTATTCTTCACCACGTCAGTTTCTCATGGAAGTACTCGAACTTTGTATTGGCAAGCAGTTTGGTGAAGATATCTGCAATCTTCTCATGTGTAGGAAGGTACTACACGTGTACTTCTTTCCTCTGCACCATGTCTTTGATATAATGATAGTTTATCTCAATGTGTTTTGATCTATCATGAAACACTAGGTTATCAAAGATATATACACACAACTCTGGTTATCATCATAGAATCCATCTCATGATCAAGTAAATCTGTCAGAATATTTTGAAGCCACACTGCTTCGCACACTCAATGCTATATACTCTGCTTATGTGGTACTCAAGGTCACAGAGTTTTGTTTCCTGCTACACCAAGAAACCATGGAAAAATTCACGGTAAAACAACAACTAGATGTGCTCTTTCGGTCCACTGTACTCTCTGCTCAATCTGTATTGGCATATCCCTACAAAATCAAGTTCACACTGGAGGCATATCTCAGGCAATATCCAATTGTGCCTTGTATATATCTCAATACATGCTTTACTGCTATCCAGTGAGTCTGTCTCGGATGACTCATGGATTGACTAAGCACATTTGTTTCATAGCATAAAAAAGGTTTGATGTTAACCAGATACATCAATGATCCAATCAGTTGTCGGTACACATGTGGATCAATCTTGTTTGAATAATCATCATTTATTTTTTGTTGAATCCATCACCATTGCTATAGACATGGATTTTCATTATGTCATACTAAAATTCTTTAATATCTCCATTGTATATTTTCCTTGACTCAGAAAAAATCTCAGCAGTTCTCTGTTATACTTCTTTTCCCAAGAAGTAGTGCATCATACCCAGATCCTTCATCTCAAAATCAGAAGTTGAGGATTTCTTGTATCCAACAACACGGCTTCCTGAATAAGTTATGAAAACTAGGCTCTTGTCACCAACAATGTAATAGTATAGGTTTGGATCATCAATACTCTTGTTGAAACCCCAAACTCATCAAGAATCCATCTATATGATGTAGTTTCCAACTCATGGATGGTAATACAGATGGGAGTGTATTGGGCTATTAGATCAATATGTTCCATCATAGTTCACTCCCTCTTCTTATGAGTATTCTTTGACTACAAGTCTCGTTTTGTATTTCTCGACACTTTCATTAGCTACATGTATTTATGCCTCTTGCAAAGTTTGTTAAGCCTAGACAAGCCTTTTATGGCCTACTGCAAAGTCTCTGGTAATATCAACTGGAACAACTGGATCAACTGTATCAATGGCTATCTCCCTCTAGACTATTGAAGAGGAAGAAGATAATGCCTCTCTTTCTCAATTAGTTTTACTCCTTCTGAGTCAAGTGACTCCCTATGAAGTCTTGAAGGATAAGCATCTTCCTTTGTTGTTAACCTTCCTAGAACAAGAAAACAAATGAAAGGAAACAAGACAAGAATATCTCATAGTGGAGATTCATGAGTACATTTCTATAATCAAAACATTTTAAAGATTGTCGTCACAACTACAACACCTACTTGTAATCTAGTAACCTTAGAAATGTAGGTTATAGGCATGATAATTTAAAATAATCAAACCTGGAGCCTTCACTTTTAGTGTGTTGTTATTTTGAATGAGACTTTTCTGGGTCCATGATTGCACCAAGGGTTCCTTCCTCCTGCAAGTACCCTTATGACAATGATGCAAATTATATATATATATATATATATGGAAGTGCATATCTAAGAGTGTACACCAATGGAGGTTCTTTTTGTTTGTCAACGTCATGATGAGCAATGACATTATTTGTTTGTTTGCCTTGTATCCATTTGTACCATACAAGTCTTTGATGAAGTAACACTTGTTGTCCCAATGTTGTCACAATATTCCTTTAATCACAGGTCAAGACTGCCCTTGATGTCTCATCAAAACAAATCTGAAGGTTGGCTTTATCTACTGTTAATATGGGTATGTACAGTTTTTACACACTTCTGTAACTTGTCCCAAACCTCGCCTTTAGAAAAACCTTCAAACTAGACCCTACTATGTCATAATTTCAGTCTTTAAATCTGCTTCAAAGCACTTTGATGATAAGGTAGAAAAACTGGTATTTAAATTCAATGAACAAATGATCACCATCCTGGCTTCTATCAACAACAACATTTGTTGTAGTGTTTTCACTGTCAAGTAAAGAGAAATGATTTTATGCTGCCTGTGATTTTCACTGAGATAGCCTCATTTTGCTAGAAACATAGTCTGTGGTAGTTTTGGCTTCATAGTTTGATGATGACAAAGTCTCGCCTATTATTGAGGCTCTCCAAAGTCTGCTTCTCAAAATGATAAGATGGTCTAGCTTGCTGAAGAATCCAATTTTTCTAGAGATTCTCTTGGCCAAGGTTCTTCAAGATAGGGAATACTTGTCCAATCTTCTTTGACAGTAATGCAAAACAAAATTCAAGTACAACAATATTAGTTTGATATGGAGAACCAATGAGAGCAGGTCATGCTTGGAGTAATATCGCACCGGCTCTTCTTTTCCAGTAATAACAAGAATCCAGGTTGAACGTGTGGTGACAATGACTACCACGAGCTCTCCAAGACTGTAAATTAGTTTTCAGTTCTCATATAAATTTGAAATGAAAGTAGAAATGGATTTCAATGAAAACATGGACTCCATTCTCGAAGTCGTTGATATTGTGCTTCTTGTCCCCTTGCAGATCCTCTAGAAATCCACAAAACTGAGTGAATCCAAGGTTGTTGGAATGTGATACTCATTGTCTACACACCCTCGAAATTGATGTAATTGACGAATGAGGCTAGAGATCAGGTTTCACTCTATTGTGTGTGTAATGCTTTGGTCCCTCTGGGCATTATTCTGCATGGTAGTATTCCCTCAAATTAAATCTTGTGTACAAGAATACTCTTTAGTGAATATATGAAATTCGCCTCATTAGCACATGCAAAAAATCGGTGAAATTGTGTCCCAAATCTTCCAAGAGATTATTCTATGTGTGTTGTCGTTTAGCACTCGAAAACCTTCGGTGTTGACTTGGGTGTCTCTTTGTTAGAATCGTGGGTAGACTGCTTTGTATTTCAGTGGGAAATAAGAAACCCATTTGTCTACATACAGAAATGCGAGAAGAGAAAACCGGTAAACCGGTTCACGTTTGGAAGACTGGTAAGAAGAGATTCACATGGTTGTTGCAATCATAGTTGCTTTCTTATATCAATATGTTGCTCGCGTAGGGAATGGTCTGATGGAGACTAGCGTAGGGTTTACCAATGTTGTGAAAACAACAAAAAAATCCTCAGGAAACCCTAATTCTTTCATGCAAAGTGATAAGGGCGCACACGAAGAATCATTTAGTTTAGAATGCAAAGGGGTTATGTACAGGAATCGACCAGATTGCCTTGTAAAGGGACAGAGAACAAAGAACGTAGTGAAATGTTTCTTCTTCCAAAACTACTACAGTTTTTTCAAGGAGAGATCTGACCCTCTTCTCTTCACACCTACAACGGACCTTACCTTCAATTTTTAATGTGCAATGGTCTTCTTCAATCTTGCTCTGATACCATGTTAGATTTTCAATGAGTTATGGCTCATGCATTCTCTTTAAATTTTCTATTTAACTATTAATTGAACCATAACTACTGAAGCAAACCAAGATCACAAGAAGAATAACCATGCACAAGAACAAAAGAAGTATCTTGGGAAACCCTTATCAACAAGGGAAGAAAACCCAACCAATCCTTTTCTATATTCCTCAAGAGAAATACCTCCCACGCCATCACCAAACCTAGCACACAAGAGGATGCTGCACTTCTCATAATTTCAAATCGCAACTTCTAAAGTCATGAGATGACACAATGTTAAGTGTGTTTCCTCAATGGGGATTCACCTTTATTAACATAGTTACCAACTTAACGAGAACTCTACAGAGTTCTCGTTTTTGGGGGGGTTAAGTTTTTTACCTCGTTTTTAAAAATGGTGCTACCAGTAGCACCCCCCTCCATTTTTAGGTGGTTTTTTGATATTTTAAATTTTCTGATACATAAGATTTCCACTTTGTTTTTTTAAATGCTCATTTTT
>JASDQU010405963.1:0-10761 GCA_032191745.1 Picea mariana
TGAATAGAACAGCTTTGACATGAGGAAGAAATGCCATGGGAAGGCCCACAAATCCCTGAAAGCAACCAACTGATACTCTTTCAAGGGCAGAGGCCATAGTAACTATGACCCCCGCCACTGTATTTGACTGGAACCATAGCACCAAGGGGATTTTATGGAGAAGTAACTGTGTAAAACACCATGTTGAGCCCAGAGCAGATTTTTGGGTCAACACTAAGCCCCCGAATCATGGAGGTGTTGGGTGCATGGGGGGGCCATGTGGCCACATCCCAATGCAAATATAGGTATTGTTTCAAGGATGAACGTAGGCACGCCAAGTGTCTAGGCAAATGGGGGGAAAATAATCGTTTAAAAAATAGGGTTTGAAAACTATTTGACTGTGTGCATTCTTCCGTGGAATGGTCACATGGGAGGTGCATAGGAACGGGGGTTAGGGCTAAGCCCCAGCCCAGACCCCGCTCCAAAATATAACATGGCGCAAGTTTAAATAAATATATAAACATATATATGTTAAGAACCACATATGGGTGAGCCAATTAGGCAGCCTTTGCCAAGACATTGCCATATGTGTGGAGGTTCTGGGTTTGAACCGCACAGAATCCACATAAAAAATTTTAAACACCAACAATAGGGTGCCACGTGGCAACCCATGTTCGGGCCACATGGCACCACCCAATTGGCTAAAAATGACATGTGTCTCAAATCTATTCGCCCACATCTGTCAAACCAAAACTTGTCATGTTAGCATATGCCAACTTAGCATGGACACATCATCTGCCACATGTGATTCGTACCCTGCCCTACCACGTCAACATGTACGAACTGTATGGACTATATAGTCAACATTTTTTGCATGTTTGGAAAATCGAACAGAACGCGATATCTCACTCATTGAATGTTCGTTTGACCCTATTTGAAGTGCATTGGGTTTGTGACGACGAGGCCTACGCACCTATTCATTTTGAAGTGATTCCGAACACTTTGAGTTTTGGGCTAAATTTTGACCCCTGGTCCAAATTCTGATCACCGGACTTGGATACAATCAGACAGAAAAGGGATCAAGCTCCAAAACAACAGAACAAGAAACATATCCAAAAATTTATGCTGAAACAATCAAAGGGGATAGGAAGGTCTACAGAGAAAATTCTAGGGACACTCCTCCACCGAGAAGATTCAGATTTCAGAATCGACGACCAACAAAAACATATAAATCTTAGGAAGAAGAAGGATTCATAAGAGCACCTCCTTTCAGAAGATATTTAACTCCCAGGTATCAAACTATATTTTTTGGTTTATGTTATGCATGTAATAATTTTGGACATAAAGCTGTGAATCGCAGAGCTAACAATAGGAACATAAACAACTTTGAAATTCATACACAAAAGGGTTATCCAAGAAGGCCTAGTGAAACACGTAGAAGAAGTTGCAACATGTTTGAATAATTAAGCATTGAAGTGGAATGCTACAAGTGTAACAAATTTGGACACATGGACAAATATTGTAGAATGACAATCCCTCCTAGAGAACCACAACAAAACAACAACAATCACAGACAGGAACCTCTGAAAAGGACATGGATAAGAAAGCAGAATCAGTACAACAATGAAGAATGCACACTCACTCTACAATATAAGAAGAAGAAACGTGGTTGGTATGTTGACAGTGGTTGTTCAAAACACATGACAGGTGATAGAGACGGGTTTCTTACATTAAGAAAGGAAAGAGATGGATCGATCTCCTTTGGAAATGATGATTCAACTAAAATCATTGGAAAAGGCACAGTCAGAATTGGGAACAAGAATACAAAAGAAGAAAATGTTCTATTAGTAGAAGATATGAAACATAATCTTCTAAGTGTGAGTCAAATGTGTGACCAAGGTCATAAAATTACTTTCGATTCACAAAACTGAGAGATAAGAAAATAAGTTTTAGGAAAATTGATTGCTACAACTGCAAGAACTTCAAGCAACATATATGTGTTAAGTGAAATTGGAAATGAAAAGTGTTTTCTAGGAAAGGAAGATGAAAGTTGGGTATGGCATAGAAGAATGGGTCACATAAATTTTGATAACCTTGTCAAAGTTATCAAAAGAGAAGCACTTAGAGAAATTCCTCAGATCAAGAAACCAACCAACACTTTATGCAAGCATTGTCAACGAGGAAATCAAACAAAGACCAGGTTCAAATCAAAGGAATATTCAACAAAAAGACCACTGGAAATCATGCATACTGATCTATTTGGACCAACTATAACAAAGGGTTCAAAAGGTGAGAAATACATTATGTTATTAGTTGATGATTATACAAGAATGAATGTAGTTTGCTTTCTCAAGAATAAGTCAGAATCTTTTGAAAAAATCAAGATCTACAAGAAAATGGTTGAATATGAAATGGATTCAAAAATCAAATGCTTGATATCTAATAATAGAGGAGAGTTCACTTCAAAGGAATTTATGGACTACTGCAGTAGTCATGGAATAAAAAGGCAATTCTCTATTGCTAGGACACCTCAACAGAATGGAGTTCTTGAAAGAAAGAACATGATAGTACAGGAAATGGCTCTAACAATGCTAATGGATTCCAAATTGACATATACTTTTTGGACATAGGCAGTGCATAAAACAATTCACTTTCAAAATAAAGTAATGTTCGGAAACAACATTGAAAAAACTCCCTACGAGCTATGGAAAAGAAGACCAACAAATGTGAAGCACTTCAGAGTTTTTGGAAGAAAATGATACATCAAAAGAGAAGATGGAAGAATGAGAAATTTTGACGCTCGTGTGGAAAAATGAGTACTTTTTCATTACTTGAGTACAAGGAAAGAATACAAGTGTTATAACCCGAGATCGAACAAAGTTGTGGAAATCATCAATGTAACAATTGATGAAACATGTAGACAAGAATTAAAGGAAGAAGAAAATGAATCAATGGAACAACTTTATGAAGAAGAAACAAAAGATGAAAAATAAGTAGAAGGGGAAGATGAAGAGGATCCGACAGAAGCAAAAGAGAAAGTTCAGCAAGTGCCTCCAAAGACACCTAGAAGACGAGTACAGAAGGATCATCATTCAGATCAGATTATTGGAAACAAAGATGCAGTAGTTGAGACTAGAAGAAGAATCTGTTCACCAAAACAAACACACCTAGCACTCACATCTATGATTCAACCAACATGTTTTGAAGAGGCCAACAAAGATGAATTTTGGAATAAGGCCATGGATGATGATCCAGATTTATGCAGGAATAGAATGTAAGAAGCAAATAACAGAGTGTGCACAATAAATAGTATTGTAGAGAACACAGTGATACAGTAAACACACACTTCTATTAATTAATGAAATAGAGAAACTGTAAAACTGTTGAATAATACACAGCTAGAATGGTGGTAGCATATCCCTGATAAGAGATGTGGCGGCTACGCTCATCCATGACCAAGCTCATTACAAAAAGAGGCTGAAGGGCCTTATTTATCAAAAGCAGGAAGGTAGAAACCAAAAACCTAACGCTAGAAGATGAAACGCCAAAAGTCAAGTGGGCCCTATTTGGGTAAGTTAGTCCATCAACTTCCCGTAGTCATAACTATTGCATACGATCTCCGTTTAGGGTGAACGATAGCTCATTGGAAAGATCTATCCGAGGCCTACAATGCTCAAGACAAAATAGCATCAAAGCTATTTAGCGAGAGCAACATACCCAAAAAAACATCGTTTAGGGCCTCAAAATGGCCCCGAAAGTTCAAGACCCGAATAAACTACTAAAAATAGTAAATTACCAGAAATGCCAGAAAATTGTTTTGAGCCAGATGGAAAGGTGGGCGGCCACCAATACCCATATGGATCATTCCTCCCCCCTTAAGAAGCAATGGTCCCCATTGCGTCAAGTGCCGGGATAAGATGGGGGAATTTCAACTAAATTTGGCTCTGGGTGAGCCACTTGCCTTGATGCAGGAACTGCCTAGCCTTCACGACTTGATAGAGATGGACATGTTGCTGGCGAGTGCCCTTGACCTATGAATCCATGATCTGATCGATTGTTGCCTTCTCCAAACAGTCAGGGTTGATTTCTATTGGTGCCAACTGCTCGGCCACTTCTGAGGTGTCCAACAATGGTGGAAAATAGGGGCGAAGGAGCTCAACATTGAATACAGGGTGCAAGCCAAGAAATGGAGGGATGCTTAATTCAAAATCATTATCCTCGATAGCCTTGGTGATAGTATATGGCCCATAACGAAGTGGGCGTATCTTGTGATGAGGTCCCGTGAGTCTTTCTTTCTGCAAATGCAACCAAACCTTATCACCCACCTGGTATGTGTGTGGCACCCGATGCTAGTCATGACGCTGCTTGTACTTGGCATTGGCTTTTTTCAAAATGTCATGGACTTGTTGGCGAATGTGTTGGATCCGTTCCACAAATTTAGTGGCTTTCTCAACCTCAGTCTAAGCCCGACAAGATGTTGCTTGTGTGGAGGCAATGGGTAGAGCTACATCGATGGGGGCCAATGGTTGAAACCCCATGCATGCTTGAAAAGGGCTATGACTGGTATAGTTGTGAAGGGATCTGTTGTAGCTATGTTGAACATACGACAGGTTCTCATCCCATGTGCGGGGGTGTTTAGAATTATACATCTGCAGGATATGCACAATCATGCGATTCACTACTTCTGTCTGCCCATCAGTTTGGGGATGGAAGGTTGTCGACTGTGTGAGCTTGGTATCTATAAGTGACCAGACACTAGACCAAAATGTGCTGAGGAACCTACTGTCGCGATATGAAATGATAGTCTAGCATAGCCCGAAATGTACCCAGATGCGTTCAAAGAAGAGCTTAGCAGTGGCTTCGGCAAAGATACTTTTCTTGCAGGCGGACAGAATGGCCAATTTAGAGAAGCGATCCACGACCACAAACACACAGTCATTTTCATGCTTGGAGATAGATTCCCAAGGCCCATTGGGAATAGAAAGAGGGGTATACAACCCTTGCTTCTTAATGGATGGTTTGGAAATGGTGCAGGCAGTGCAGGATCTGATATACTTTCTGACATCTTGTCGGAGCTTTGGCCAATAAAAATACTTCTACAACACTGTTATTGTCTTTTCGGCACCAAAGTGCCCTGCGACCCGACTGTAATGTGCTTCCCAGATCAGCTTCGCGCGCTCGCTTGAAGGAACACAGAGGTGGCCTAGGTGGAATAATAGTCCATCTTGGAGATGAAAATCAGTCACTCGAGTGTTTGCACAAACTGCTCGATAGGTGGCCGAAAAGTCAGGATCATTGTCATATAAGTGAGACCACCCAGAGGTTTCATGGCCATAAGAGTTAAGCACTGTGGTGAGTGCGGCCATATGCGGTTGACTGAGGCAATCAACGACATGGTTGGTGCTGCCCTTCTTATATTTTATGTTCAGGTGAAATTGCTGCAGGTATGCGGACCACTTTTGGTGGCAGTCATTTTGCAATTTCCCTTGTGTTTGCACAAACTACAAGGGCTTGTGGTCAGTGTGAATAACCGTCTCTTTGCCTAGGATGTAATGCTTCCATATTTGGCAAGCTTGGACAATGGAGTACATTTCCTTGTCATAGGTGGGGTACTTTCAAACTGTATCTGAAAGTGTCTCACTGTGATATGCCACTGGATGGCCATCCTGAGTGAGGATTGCGCCAACAGCATAATCTGAAGCATCTATCTCAATTTCAAAAGGTTGTTGCAGATCCAGGAGAATAAGGATGCGCGTTGAACATAAGCGCTGCTTAAGTTCCTCAAATGCTTGTTGTTGAGTAGGGGTCCAAAAGGATTTGTCTTTATCCCCACCTTTGGTCATGTTTCTAAGGGCCCAAGTAATGTTAGAGAACCCCAACACGAACCTGCGATAAAAGTTGGCCAACCCTAGGAAGCTGCGGAGCTCTGTAATGGTCCTTGGGGTCGGCCAGTCGCAAATGACTTGGATCTTGGCCGAATCCACATGCACACCTTGTTCATTCACAATGTATCCCAAATACTGAATTTCCTTCATCCCGAATGAGCATTTTTCGAGATTGGCATATAACTTGTGATGTCGCAGGGTGCGAAGGACTTCCTCAATATGATGTAAGTGGTCTTCCCACATTCTGCTGAAGATGAGGATATCATCGAGATAGACGAACACAAAAGAATTGGTGAATGGTCGTAGTATATCATCCATCATCCTCATGAAGGTTGTTGGAGCATTAGTTAAGTCGAAAGGCATGACCAACCACTCGAAAAGGCCTTCCCGAGACTTGAATGCAGTCTTCCAAAGATCAGTCACCTCAATTGGGACCTGGTGATAACCATAATTCAGATCAATCTTGCTGAAATACTTGGCGCCCTTTAGTTGATCAAGGAGTTCATCGATCTGGGGGATAGGATACCGATTCCGGACTGTGATTTTGTTTAAATCTCTGTAATCAATACAGAGTCACCAAGTCCCGTCTTTGTACTAGCACAATCGGGCTCCCGCAAGGTGAGGAGCTTGGTCGAATATGCCTCTTTTTGAGTAATTCCTCGATCTGGTGCTTGATCTCTTTGTTTTCCATGAGGGAACGTTTGTAAACTGGCCCGTTTGGCACAGGTGCCCCGAGTATCAAGTCAATGAAATGCTTGACCTGACAATGGAGTGGCACTCCGACAGGGGAAGTGAAGATGTCCTGGTATGATTCCATGATCTTGTCTACTTGTCTGTGTTGTGTAGAGTGACCCTGTGTAGAGGCAGTAGATGTGGTCGCGATCTTTCGTTTCCTTTCTGGATGAATCATCAGGAGGATGAATTTGCTGGTCTGGGAAATCACCTTCTTTCACTGCTTAGTTGTGATGAGAGAGACTGCGGTAGTGGGAACTACCTCTGGTATCCGGTAGCATTGTTTTCTCAAAGTAGCAATGACACTACAAGGCCTGGATTCATACATAGCATGGTGTTTCCACATATATGGTTGACGTAAAAGAATAGCAGAAACTTCAAGTGGAGCAACATCACACATTACCTCATCTTTGAAGGGTTTGATGTCATACGGTAGGCGAAACTTCTGGCTAACGTGGATGTCTCACCCTAGAGTGAGCCACCCAATGTTGTATGGTTGCGGATGCGGTAATGTTGGCAGGTTCAGCCGCTTGACGACCTCTACTGAAATCAGGTTCTTCTGGCTTCCACTGTCAACAATGAAATGTAATGGCTTCCCTTGTACCCACATCTGCGAGTGGAAGAGGCGCTCCCCTTCTTCTGTCTTCTCTGGATTGTCGGGCTAGATCTTTGTGGTGGCAATGGTGACGTTGGGTTCTGCTTCAATGATCTTCCTTCCTTGATCTGTCTCTGATTCCGATTCAGATCCTAGATCTGACTCAGATGCTTTCATCTCGGTAAGCAATGATTGTTTCGCACGACACTCATCAGTGTTGTGTGTGGGACTCTTATGGAGCTCACACCATTTTCCAGTTTCTTTCTTTGTCTTCCAGTTACCCTTCTTCATCTGTGGCTTAGGCTGGTTGTCCGAGGGTTGGATATCTTTTCTATGTACTTTGTTCTGTGAACTAGGGTTTCACTTACCCTACTTCTGGTTTGTCGAACCAAACTCTCGCTTGTTCTTTTGCTTAAACTTTTACTTGATTTTCACAGCATACCGGTAGGCAGCACCCAATGACAAGATGTCTAGGAATTCCATCTCGATACGGATGTACCAATGCAGGTCGCTGCAATATTTCAAAACCAGGTGTCGCTCGAAGTCTTTGATGTCAAGCTTCGTACGTAGGGTATGGAAGTTGTTCATGTACTCTGTCACTGCTTGGTCCCTTTCTTGTCGCAGAGTTTCCCATTTTGTGTACTGGTTGTCATAGTTCCCCACAGGGAAGTATTGCTCCTTGAGGGCATCAATGAAGGATGCCCATGTGGGTTATGTCCCAAACAGTGTGGGTTCATTACCCTCTTTTTCCTCTTTCTGTTCGCAGAGGGTTTCCCACCAATCCTTGACATGGGGGACCGCCTTAAGAAGTGCAAATGTAATCTTTTCTCTGTTGGAAAAGTTATGGACTGAGAAGTAACCCTCGAGCTGATTCAACCATTTTTCTAGAGCATCTGCATCTATTTGTCCTTCAAATAAGGGAATATCAAAATTAACTTGTACCTTGAAAGGGGTTGGTGCTCCAAACTGATTGTTGGTCAAGGTTCCTTCCGTGGTGGTCGACAACCATTGAAGAATTTGCACAAAATTGTCCATCATCTCATTCTGTTGTCGCGCGAGAGACTCCTCAAGCAACATCTTGATAGGATCTCCTGCTCTGTCATCTCGTTTTTCCTCCGCCATGGGTGGTTGTTTGCGTCGGAGAGGGGTTTCTCTCTCAAGCTGAACTAATTCGAGACCCAACTCCTTATATCCCGACCTCGTCGGTGACATGCACGAAAAAATGACAAAAGAGGAGTCTGATCTGATACCACTGATCCGTATTTATGCAGGAACGAAATGTAAGAAGCAAATAACAGAGTGTGCACAATAGTATTGTAGAGAACACAGTGATACAGTAAACACACACTTCTATTAATTAATGAAATAGAGAAACTGTAAAACTGTTGAACAATACACAACTAGAATGGTGGTAGCATATCCCTGATAAGAGATGTGCTGGCTACGCTCATCCGTGACCAAGATCATTACAAAAAGAGGCCCAAGGGCCTTATTTATCAAAAGCGGGAAGGTAGAAACCAAAAACCTAACCCTAGAAGATGAAATGCCAAAAGTCAAGTGGGCCATGTTTGGGTAAGTTAGTCCATCAACTTCCCGGAGTCATAACTATTGTATACGATCTTCGTTTAGGGCGCACGATAGCTCGTTGGAAAGATCTATCCGAGGCCTACAATGCTCGAGAAAAAATAGCATTGTAGATGCTATTTTGTGAGAGCAACATACACAAAAAAACATCGTTTAGGGCCTCAAAATGGCCCCGGAAGTTCAGGACCCGAAAAAACTGCTAAAAATAGTAAATTACCAGAAATGCTAGAAAACTGTTTTGAGCCAAATGGAAAGGTGGGAGACCACCGATACCCATCTGGATCAGATGAAGAATTGGATCAAATAGAGAAAAATGACACTTGGGAATTAGTTCCAAGACCAAAGGATAAGAATGTGATCGACACAAAGTGGGTATACAGGAATAAATTGAATGAAGATGGACAAGTTACAAGGAACAAAGCTATATTGGTATTTAAAGGATATGCATAGGTTGAAGGAATCGAATTTGAAGAGACATTTTCCTCGGTTTCCAGAATGGAAGCAATCCGATTTCTTTTAGCTTATGCATGCTCCAAAAATATTAAAGTGTATTAGAGTAAAATCATCTTTTCTGAATGGGGAACTTGAAGAAGTTGTCTACATTGAACAATCAGAAGGATTTCAATTGTCAAAGAATGCAGATTATGTGTGTAATTAAATAAGGCCTTGTATGGTCTAAAACAGGCTCCTAGAGCATGGTACTCTAGACTAGATAAATATCTACAGCAGGTAGGGTTCAAAAATGAAGTGCAAACAACAACCTCTACATCAAGATACGTTAAAGAAACTAAGGAATTTTTATTTCTCAAACCAAGTATATCAGAGAAATTCTAAAGAGGTTCGGAATGGAAGATTGCAAACCAGTTATCACTCCCATGCAAACCGGTTGCTAGTTGAGAAAAGATGATGATTCAAAGTCTACAGATCAGAGGCAATACAAGTCAATGATTGGTAGCCTACTATATGTGACAACATCCAGACCAGATGTAATGTAGGCAATTGGACAGGCGACATGATTTCAAGTAGCACCAAAGGAATCACATGTATTAGCAGTGAAGAGGATTTTCAGATATCTCAAAGGAATAGAAGAGTTTGGATTATGGTATCCAAAAGGAAAGGATCTATCACTTATTGCCTACACAGATGCAGATTGGGTAGGTTGTATTGATGATCGACGAAGCACCAGTGGAGCAGTGTTCTACTTGGGTGAGTGTTTAGTATCATGGATAAGAAAGAAACAATCTCCGGTATCTTTATCTATAGCTGAGGTCAAGTATATTGCAAAAACAACATGTTGTACATAGGTTCTTTGGATGAAAAAAACTCTGATAGATATACAGGTTGAGTATGATGAGCCCATTCCAATCTATTGCGATAATACAAGCGCCATCAATATATCAAAGAACCCATTTCTTAACTCCAAGACAAAGAAAATTCCAATCAAGTATCACTTTCTACGGGAACATGTTGTAGAAAAGAACATCAGAGTTGAGTATGTGGGCACAAAAGAACAAGTGGCAGACACATTTACAAAACCACTTCCACGAGAAGCCTTTGAGTATCTTCCCCAGAGAATCAGAGTTATTTGTATTGCAAAATGATTTATTTTGAATGCTTATCTTATATGTCTTATATGTACACGATGAATCACCATAAAGAGGATAGTTGAGTTAGGTGGAGCAACCTCGGATGGAAAAATATCTTTTCCATTGATGACAAAGGGGGAGAGAATTATCATATGCAGAGGACAGAGGCATGGTTCCAGGGGGAGCATGAGCGATATAACTTCAGTATTGCATGACATGATTTCAGTATTTCATGAGAGTGTTTCCATCAATGCCAAAGGGGGATATTGTAGATTAAGGTTGGTTGTCATCAATGTCAACCCTTGAAGAAAGTCCGGTAGCACAAAGGTTTGGGTAATGGACCCAAGTTTATTTGATTTTTAATGGTATGAGTTTTGATATATTTTAAGGTAAGACTATT